>SJXQ01003747.1:407833-464343 GCA_006408695.1 Aepyceros melampus
AGACAGGCTCTATGGCACAGGGAGCTCAGCTCGGCGGTCTGTGGTGACAGAGAGGGGCAGGATGGGAGTTGGGGTGGGAGGGAGGCTTATGAGGGAGGGGATATATGTATACGTATGACTGATTCACCTCACTGTACAACAGAAACACAATGCTGTAAAGCAATTATACTCTGATTTTTTTTTTTTTTTTAATGAGCATGTTTTCCACAGAGAAGAATGGCAGGCACAGAGCAAAGAGGTTAGGATTTAGATACATCAGGCAGGGAGGGGCAGCGCATAACTGGGCCAGCTCCTCCAGGGATTCCTCCAGGGACAAAGTGAGCAAAAGGTGGCCGTCAGATCTGCCCAGTGCCTGGTGAAAGCTGGCAGTGGCGCGGGCCTTGAGGAACACGAGGTGAAGCTCTCTGGGGGTCCTGACCCAGGTGCGGGGGCAAGCAGTGGCAGGCCAATCTGGCTTACTTTGTTCAGGAGTCAGCATTTAGACTCATTTGCCATAGAAGGCCCCATTCTAGCAGCCAGGGGCACAACTCTGACCCAGGACGAGAGTGACCCGAAGAACACAGATCACAGTTCCTCCATCCCTTCTACAAATACTCGTCATGGGCCGACAACTCTGTACCAGATGTTGTGTGCACTGCTGCTGCTGCTGCTAAGTCGCTTCAGTCGTGTCCGATTCTGTGCGACCCCATAGAGGGCAGCCCACCAGGCTCCACTGTCCATGGGATTTTCCAGGCAAGAACACTGGAGTGGGGTGCCATTGCCTTCTCCGTGTTGTGTGCACAGTGGTGGATAAAACATGTAACTCACAGTCTTACGATCACTAAAGATGACTGGCAGGGCCCAATTCTGCCTTCTAGAAGCTATGTGTCCTGGCAAAAAGTACTTCAGGGGTTTAAGGCTTTTCCCCATGGGTGAAATGGTACCTATTCCAGAGGGTGGCTGTGGGATTCAACATTCATTGCAGCTCTACATAAAAATCTGTATGTCATGTTCACAGAGGCATTTTCATAATAGCCAGAAAAGGAAACGAATTGATGAATGCATAAACAAAGTGTGATCTATCCAGACACCACACTACACTCAGAAAAAGGAATGAACGTGAGAGAGAGATAAATTGGGAGATTATATACAACTATATATAAAATAGATAACAAGAACCTGCTGTATAGCACAGGGAACTCTACTCAGTACTCTGTAATGGCCTATATGGGAAAAGAATCCAAAAATGAGTGGATATGTGTATATGTATAACTTCTTCACTTTGCTATACACCTGAAACTAACACACCACCATAAATCAACTATTCTCCAATAAAAAAAACTTTAGAAAATGAAAAAGGAATGAAGTTGACATACATGTTCCAACATGAACAGACCTTGAAAACACGATACTAAGAGGGAGAAGCCAGACACAGAGGACCACATATTGTATGATTCCATTCACTCATATATGAAATGTCCAAAGCAGGCAAATTCATAGAAACAGAAAGCAGACTGGTGGGTGCCAGTCTGGTTAAGGGAGATGGGGGGTTGAGGTGTAATGCCTCATTGGTTTCTTTTCAGAATAATGAAAATACTCTAAAATCTGACTCCTAATTGTTGATACACCAAAAGCCACTCAATCATACGTGTACCTTAAATGGATAAAAGTTATGGCATGTGACCTATATCCCAGTTAAAGCTGTTAAAACTTGTCAAAACACACCAGGCGAGCTCACTTGGCAGGACACGTGTTGCACAGCAAGGGCTCAGAAAGCGGCAGCTACTGCTGCCGCCCTCCTGTCTGCTACTCGACACCCAGTGAAAAGCAGGCCCAGGAAGAGAGCCCCTGCCCTCTTGGGGCATCTATCGCCTTCCACCTTGTGGTCCAGGGTTTCCCTCATGGCTCCCTGAGTGGGCAGCATGGCCTAACTCCCGCTGGCCCTGCCTGGTGTCTGCTTCCCTGGAGAGAGTGTGGGTCTGTCTGTCCACAGCCTCAAGTCCACCTCAAGGCACCCTCAGGCTGTGGGCTCAGGGAATCAGCCCTGGCTTACTGCGATGCTGGCGGGGAGCCGGGGCTGACGCTGTTCACTTTGGCGAAGGCCTGAGCAGGGCTGAGGCCCTGGCTCTGGTCGCGGCTCAGGGCCTCCCTGTGGGCTTCGGCCAGGTCCCGGGCCTGCTTCTCCTTGTCGCGAGCATGCAGCTGGTGCAGGGCGTCTTCTACCTGCTTCATCACCGCCTTGTGGTCGTTCTGCAGGCATGAAGCAGAGCATCGTATCAGGGGCCAAGAGAAAACAGCAGAGGACATGAGACATACCCTCCACATTCATTCACTAAATATTTAATGAGCGCTTATTATATCCCAGAGGTTGACCAGACACTGAGAATTCATCTACAAACAAGACAGAGGGGCTGCCCTCATGAAGCTTACAGTCCCGCAAGGAGAGCAGCCAAGGGATGAGTGATTACAATGACACCTGAGGACCACGATGCGGACTGACCCGCCCAGGGGCCCTGACCTGGCTCGTCTAGAGGATCAAGGAAGGCCTGCCAAAGGTAGCACTGGTTCAGTGGAGGCCTGAAAGGTGAGCAGGAGGAGGGACTCGTCCAGCTGAATCCATGGCCACACGCTCAAGTGTACACAAGGGGCAGCGCCGTGAGCAAGCGACCAAGTGAAGCAGGCTGGAGCCAAGGAGGACCTCACTTTTCTCTTAATGCTTCCAGAAGATGCCCCATCTAGCAACACATGACCGGTGGTGTTCAGCATGGGAGAGGCAACAGTGAAAACAGCTGGAAACCAGGAGTTTGGGGATGAAGTCCTCTGACTTTTTTCAGTATTGCCAGTTAACTCAAAATGTGTGGAACAAACGGGACAGCTGAGAAAGCTGTTTCTGCAGGCCAGTCCAGCAGAGTGGCTAGGGTCTGGGTAACTTTTTTTTTTTTAACCTAAAGACAACTTATACCAAAGCACGCTACAGAGAGAGTCAAGATTCACATAGGTAAAACAGAAGTCATCAAGGGGATAAAGTAGGACTTCTCTGGTGGGCTAGTGGTTAAGAATCCACCTGCCAATGCTGGGGATACGGGTTGATCCCTGGTCTGGGAAGATTCCACATGACGTGGGGCAATTGAGCCCGTCTGCCACAACTACTGAAGCCTACACCCCTCAAGCCCATGCTCGGCAACAAGAGAAGCCACTGCAGTGAGAAGCCTGCGCACTGCGGCGAAGAGTAGCCCTAGAGAACGCCCGAGTGCAGCCACAGAGACACAGTGCAGCCAAAACTAAGTTAATTAATTAAATTTTTTAAAAAGTGGGAGAAGTAATGTAGATGATAAAGTCCTTTATATTTGATATGCCCTTGTTCTAGAAATCATTGGTTGCCTAGCTGTGGCAGCATGAAAAGTGGCCCCAAGGAAGGATGTTCACATCCTCAATCCAGACCCTGTGAATCTGCTACTTGACATGGCAAGGGAGGCTGTACAGGTGGGATTAAGTTAAGGGCCCTGAGATGGGAGGCTATCCTGGATTGTTCAAGGGGTAGCCCAGTGTGATCACAGGGGTCTTTATCAGTGAAAGAGTGAGGCAGAAGAATGAGAGAAAGACGTGATGACAGACTCAGAAATTGGAGAGAAGCGACCAACGGCTTTGAAGATGGAAAGGCCTACAAGTCAAGGAAGGTGGGCAGCTGTTAGAAGCTGGAAAAGACAAAGAAATGAATTCTCTGGAGGGAACACAGCTCTGTTAACACCTTAATTTTAGTATAGTGAGACCCACACGGACATCTCACTTCCAGAAATGTTAAGATAATACATTTGTGACTTTTTTTTTAGATTTTTTTTTTTAATGTGGGCCATTTTTAAAGTCTTAACTGAATTTGTTACAATATTGCTTCTGTTTTATGTTTTGTTTTTTTTGGCCACAAAGCGTGTGAGATTTTAGTTCCCCAACCAGGGATCAAACCCACACCTCCTGCACTGGAAGGGCAAAGTTTTAACCACTGGACCACTAGGGAACTCCCAATTTGTGACATTTTAAACCACTAAGTCTGTGATGTTTTGTTACAGCAGAAACAGAAGTCGAATAAACTACCCAACCTCTATTCACTCTCTTGTTCCTTGATAATAAACACATACATACAAACTATACTGTTGTTTAGGTGCTAAGTCATGCTCAACTCTTTGCAACCCCGTGGACTGTAACCTGCCAGCCTCCTCTGTTCATGGGATCTCTCAGGCAAGAATACTGGAGTGGGTTGCTATTTCCTTCTCCAGGGACACACTATATACACCTATATACATAAGATATTTTATTTAAGATAGCAACACACCCATTGTGGGGCACATTTCTTGCAGGCAGGGGAGCCTATATGAGGAAAGCAGAAACTGATGCAGGACGTGGGCATGGGACTTGCAGGACAGATCCTTAACAGGAGGTGTACCAGCTGGCATAGGAGCTTGTGTCCTTCCTACCTTCTTCCTCCCCTTTCTTCCTGCCTGCCACATGGATATGGTGACCCTGAAGATGGACAAGATTTCCTAAGGATGGCAGAGCTGGGGTTTCTGAAGACCAGCCCTGCAGGGCCTCCCTCCAAATGTCTTTACTGAGGGACTGAGCTATTTTCTTCTTGAGTGTCCATAGTCGGGTCACTGTCATTAACAGCGAAACATACTTCCTCACATATAACTGATTTGATTGGGATTGTAAGCCATAGCTGCCTTGGGTTTCTGTTGTTACTACAATAAAAGTTTCCATAATGAAGCAAGGTTTCTAAAAGCAAAATGAAAAATGAAACCACAGGACTTCCTTGGAGGTCCAGTGGTTAAGACTCCATGCTTCCAATGCAGGGAGCATGGGTTTGATCCCTGGTCAGGGAACTAAGATCCCACATGCCACATGGTGAGGCCAAAAAATAAAACAAACTTTTAAAAAAGGGATTTAAAAAAAAAGAAAAATGACACCATAAATAGAGGGACTGAGCTATTTTCTTCTTGAGTGTCCATAGTCGGGTCACTGTCATTAACAGCGAAACATACTTCCTCACATATAACTGATTTGATTGGGATTGTAAGCCATAGCTGCCTTGGGTTTCTGTTGTTACTACAATAAAAGTTTCCATAATGAAGCAAGGTTTCTAAAAGCAAAATGAAAAATGAAACCACAGGACTTCCTTGGAGGTCCAGTGGTTAAGACTCCATGCTTCCAATGCAGGGAGCATGGGTTTGATCCCTGGTCAGGGAACTAAGATCCCACATGCCACATGGTGAGGCCAAAAAATAAAACAAACTTTTAAAAAAGGGATTTAAAAAAAAAGAAAAATGACACCATAAATATAGACCCCTAGAGTCTATCCCATTCCCATAGTTCTCAGTCCCTCCATGGGGACAAGGAGATGATCCCATCAAGGGAGAGGAGAGGGAAGCAGGTAATATGGAAGACTGGTGACTTCTTTGTGCCCTATACACTTCCTGCTGCAAGGTGGGAGAACATCCCCAGCCAGTGTCACTCACAGACAATGTTGTGCCTTGCAGTTCGGACTTGGTACAGGTCCACATCTGCCCGGGGGTAGCCCTCGCAGTCCACCAGTGGCTCGTTCATCCCGATGCCTTTTTGCTGGAGGGAAGAAACAGGGTCAGAAAGATTTTCCAGGTATGAAGTCCTCAAGCCCTCTTTCCCCTGACTCTGCTCCTCTGCAGTCGTGATAAAGGTGCCAGTGACCATGCACTGATCACTTTGCACAGACCGGGCCCTCTCCCACACCCTCCCACCCCTGCCCTCGCAGGTGGGCACCACTGTTTAGCTGACTTTTAACAACACAGTAATGCATGGACCCACTCTCTTTTCTGACATTAGAGCAGTACAGATAAAACTAACGACTCCTTTGAGCATCACACTCAAGGCAAGTTGCTACCTCAACTCCTCCAGACCCTCCTTCCTATGGGCAGCTGACACCTGGCTGGTGACCTTGGAGGTTAGAGGAGGGTAAAAACCCCAAGAGCACCCAGCTGAGGCAAGACTTTGGTTCTTCTGAAAATAAAGAGAGATCTGAAGGGACCTTCAAACAGGCCTTTCATCCCTGGAAGGATACACTGATATTACCAGTTGCCATCTGGGGTAGAGGAAAGGGGTGGCTGGGGACAGGGAAGGGAGAGAGACTTTCCATCTTATATCCTGTTGTAAATGTTGAATTTTGACCATGGCAATGTATTCCCTATTAAAAACAATACATTTGTTATAATGTTTTGTTTCTTTCAGCTGTGCTGCACGGCTTATGGGATCTTAGTCCCGGATCAGGGGCTAAACTCACGCCCTCGGCAGTGAAAGCACAGAGTCCTAACCAATGCATCACCAAGGAATTGCCATTTTCATATTTTAAATTTTAATTGCCATTTTCACATTTTTAAAGTCTTTTCCTACCTAAATCAGAGCATGGTGCACACAATGAATCATATTCTATGACATACAGCTGGGTTTTTGCAGACTTTGATTTCAAGTTCAATTCGGCTACATACAAGCTGGGCCTTAGCTTCCTCAATTATAAAATGGGAAAAATGACACTCACCTCACTTCACACCTGTTCTGAGAATTAACTAATTGAGCTACGTAGGGTGCTTAGCACAGTGCCACACATATTCATAGAGTGGTGAATAGCAGCCCCCAAAAGATATGTCCCAGTCCTAACCCTGAGAACCTGTGAATATGATCTTATTTGGAAAAATGATCTTTGCAGATATAATTAAGTGAAGGGTCACAAGAAGAGATCTTCCTGGATTTCGGGTGGCCCCTACATCCAATGATGGGTATCCTGATAGAAGAAAGGAGAGGGAGAGATGGGACAGAGAGATGCAGAGAGTAGGCCACGAAGACAGAAGCAGGGATTAGAGTGATGCTGCCACCAGCCAAGGATGGCCAGGAGCCACCAGAATTTAGGAGAGAGGCAGGAAATGGCTTCTCCCTCAGAGCTCCAGAAGGAATCAAACCTACCAACTCCCTGATTTCACACTGCTTGTCTCATAACTGAGAGAGGATAAACTTCTGCTGTTTCAAGCCACCAAGTTTGTGATCATTTGTTATGGTGACCCCAGGAAACTAATACACACAGAAAGTAATAAATGAGGGCTGTAATGATCAGCACAGAGACCAATTGCTGAGTGTACACAGGTTCCAAGGGGAGGGATTCCATTCACGTCTCTCCCTTTCTTTCTGAAAGCCTGTGGGTTACACTTACTGTTTTCTGTTCACGGGGAAGGGGGTCTCATATACTCCCTTAACCCAGAACTCTCTATAGATACAGTATAAATGTGCCAGAGGCTAAATATCTGTATCTGCCTCCTGTATGCTCACACTGATTAAGAGTTGACTGGCCTTCCTGATTGCAGTAAGGCAATACTGCATCAGAGACTGGTTTCCATCGTTGGGACCTGGGCTACTGGCAACTAATATACAAGGCATTTAATAACCCTGAATTTAAAATACTTATTCCCTTTCCAATTATCATCAACCCTCCAGTAGTCAAGGAAAAAGTGGTGTTGGTCTCCATATTATCTCCAGATCACTTGTTATATCTGGGCCTCTCCATTTTTTTAAATAGCTTTATTCAGATATAATTCATACACTATGCAATCCACCCATTTAAAGTGTACAATTCTGAATTTCCCTGGCAGTCTGTTGCTGCTGCTGCTGCTAACTCGCTTCAGTTGTGTCCAACTCTGTGTGATCTCACAGACAGCAGCCCATCAGGCTCCCCCGTCCCTGGGATTCTCCAGGCAAGAACACTGGAGTGGGTTGCCATTTCCTTCTCCAATGCATGAAAGTGAAAAGTGAAAGGGAAGTCACTCAATCGTGTCAGACTCTTAGCGATCCCATGGACCAGGCTCCTCTGTCAATGAGATTTTCCAGGCAAGAGTACTGGAGTGGGGTGCCATTGTGGTTAAGAATTCTGTGCTTCCACTTCAGGGAGCACAGTTTCCATCACTGGTCAAGTAACTAAGATCATGCTGTGTGGTGCAGCCAAATAAATAAATGTACCATTCAGGGGTTTTAGAATATTCATAGAATTATGAAATCATCACCACAATCAATTTTAAAACACTTCCACCACCCTCCAAAAAGAAACTCTGACCCACTAGCAGCCACTTCCATCTCCCCCTCCCCTCAGCCCCTGGCAACCACAAATCTACCTTCTGTCCATGAATTTGCCTATTCTAGATATTTCATATAAATGGAATCATAAAATGTGTGGTCTTTTGTAATGAATTTCTTTCACTTAGCTTGCAAGGTTCATGATCTTTTGTAGCATATGTAGCACTTCACTGTTTTTTATTTAAGTAATATCCCATTGTATGACAGACCACATTTCATTATCCATTCATCAGGTGACAGATAAATGGATAGATCACCTTTTGGGGAGATCACTTTCATTATTTCATATTTAAGGAAAGAGATTCTTATGTTTTCATATGCTGTGAAGTTACAAAATTTCCTTTAAAAATAAAATTAAGTAAAAAAAAAATGGGTTAACTTAAAGGAAAATAACAAGGGAGTAACAGTACAAGAGGTATACAGACACAGCATCCTGCCTGCAGTAGAAAAATAACTTAAGGTGTGAGAAACCACTTGAAAGCACAGATTCTGGATTCCCTAGGCATAAGATCTAAATCTCACCTTGTGACTTCCCCTTTCTGAGCCCCAGAGTAACATACCAACTTCATAGAGCAGTTAAGAGGATTCCAGGATACAACATACACATAAACCAGCTCAATTCAGGCACACAGTCAGCACCCAGTAAAAGGGTACCCTGGCCTCCACATGATACTTCATCTTATAACCATCACCTACATTGCACTTCATCCACTCTGTATAGAATGTAATTCATTTACTCTTCCTCGGCAAATTGATTTGTGGTTTTACGCTAGGTGACTTAAGAAAAACTGTATCCGTTTCAGAGCCAGAGAGACCTAAGAACTAACCCCATCACAGCCACTTCAGATGTACAGGACACTAGGCAAGGGTTTGCCCCACTCTTGGCCCCAGTTTCCTCCTTATACAGTAAGGATATAAGCCTTTCCTGTTATGTTCTTACACCAGTGGCATCAGCATCGCTGGGAATTTGCAGAAATGCAATAGCTGTTCCCACACAACTGTGCATCATCAGAATCTGAATTTTAACAAGATCGCCAGGTGATTCGCATACACATTAAAGTTTAAGAAGCTCTAAGGTAAAAATCACTGCCGATGGTGACTGCAGCCATGAAATTAAAAGACGCTTACTCCTTGGAAGAAAGATTATGACCAACCTAGATAGTATATTCAAAAGCAGAGACATTACTTTGCCGACTAAGGTCCGTCTAGTCAAGGCTATGGTTTTTCCAGCGGTCATGTATGGATGTGAGAGTTGGGACTGTGAAGAAGGCTGAGCGCCGAAGAATTGATGCTTTTGAACTGTGGTGTTGGAGAAGACTCTTGAGAGTCCCTTGGACTGCAAGGAGATCCAACCAGTCCATTCTGAAGGAGATCAACCCTGGGGTTTCTTTGGAAGGAATGATGCTAAAGCTGAAGCTCCAGTACTTTGGCCACCTTATGCGAAGAGCTGACTCACTGGAAAAGACCCTGATGCTGGGAGGGATTGGGGGCAGGAGGAGAAGGGGACGACCGAGGATGAGATGGCTGGATGGCATTACAGACTCGATGGACATGAGTTTGAGTGAACTCCGGGAGATGGTGATGGACAGGGAGGCCTGGCGTGCTGCGATTCATGGGGTCGCAAAGAGTCGGACACGACTGAGCGACTGAACTGAACTGAAGGTAAAGTGGTTACAGGACATCTGATAACTGTGCAACAACGACTGATGACAGAGATGATTATCACCCTGCCTCTGCAAATTTATTAGCCCTCAAAGAGTCGGACACGACTGAGCGACTGAACTGTGACTTCAGGCAGGTTTAAGTAATGTCTGTTTCTCCATCCCTAAAATGGGGGAAATAATAGAACTCACCTCAAAAGATTGTTGAGAGGATTAAATGCGTTAACCATTGTCAAGCGTTTAACACAGCTCCCAGTGAGGGCTCCATAAATGCTTTCTAGAACATCGATTCGAATCGTTCATAGTTATTCACGTTATTTGCCTCACTGCCCGGCCTGAGGCCGGGTCAGGAATGCGTTGCGGGGCCTCCCAGCCCGCCCGGGAGCCCAATTCCCACACTCACGCTCTCCAGCACTTCATAATTGGCTTTGATCTGGGCCTCGATCTCCTCCTTGCGCCGTATCAGTTCCTGAATGTCGCTGACAGTTACACCACTGGCCTCCGAGGATCCCCCGCTCTGACTCCCTGCCTTCTCCGACATTGTGCACGTCTACTCGGGACCTGAAACAGCCGGTTTCTCGGCTGCGGACGCCCGAGGAAACTGTAGCTACGGCCCGCGCGCGGGCCAAAACACCTCGGCTGTTCGTGAGCGCCCGGAAAAGCGAAAGGTGTGGTTTTGTCTGTGGGGCGTGGTCACCAGAAGCCACACCCTGCTGGAACACGTGGTCCTGTGGTAACTCTTGGCGGGAGGTATGAGGACGGATGGATTCCCAGTCCCACCCAAGCGCTGGCCCAGACCAGGGCATGATGAACTCTCTCTGGTTGACTCACTTTCTTTTTTCATTCATTCAGCTATGTATTGAGCGCCTTCTGTATGCATGAGGCAGCGTACTGTGCGTGGCGCTCCATTTCAGCTCTGCATCTACACAGTCCTTGAGGGTTTACAAAATATTCAGATTCCTGGTTTTACAAAGCCTATAAGCTTGGGTTCAAATCCCAGCTCTTGCCTCTTACTGCCAGTAGTGGCTTAGATAAATCACTTCTCTGAGCCTCCGTTTCCTCATCCGTGAGTTGGTTGGCTATTGATAGCAATCTATCTCATAATGTTGACATTTTGCAAACAAATATTTATTGAATGCCTCCTTTGTGTCATACACTGTCCTAGGTGCTGGAAGGGCAAAGAAGTGAGCACTGGACTCGGTGCGTCTCATATTAAGGTCTCTATAAATATCAGTAAAAATAGTATTGATGACAACAATAATATCAATACTAATAATTTATCTAATACAGCACATTGCCCTATTCTAAGGGCCCTATGTATATTAATTCAACAAGTTTGGGACTCCTCTGGTGGTCCAGTGGCTAAGACTGTGGGCTTCCAATGCAGGGGGCCAGGGTTGGATCCCTGGTTGGGGAACTAGATCCCACATGCCTCAACCAAGAGTTTACATGTGGCAACTGAAAAAGAGATCCTGCATGCCCCAAAGAATATTTGAAACCTGGCACAGCCAAATAATTTTTTTTTAATTCAACCAACTCATAAATCAGGATTATTATTACCCTCATTTGATCGCTGAGAAAAATCATCTCAATGACTCACTTGCCCAGCTAGCAAAATAAGCAGCCCGAATTTGAACCAGCTTAACCAAAAGGTGACACAACCTCTTAACATGTTCCCGCTGACATTTTGCACTGAAAAAGACACACCATCACCTACCTAGTAGTCAAACATGTTTGCTCTGAATCTAGTCATGAAAAACAAACAGACAAACCTAAATTGAGGGACATTCTTCAAAACAACTTGGCTGAACTCTTCAAAAATGTCATTATTGTGAAATATCCACACAGAAGCTAGGCAATCACCTAGATTAAAGACTAAAGGGACTTCCCTGGGGGTCCAGTGGCTAAGACTCCACACTTCCAGTGCAGGGACCCCAGGTTCAATCCTTGGCCAGGGAACTAGACACCACATGCTGTAACTAAGAGTTCACATGCTGCAACTAAGACCTGGCAATGCCAAATAAATAAATATATTTAAAGACTAAAGAGACACAATTAAATGCAATATGTGAACCCTAATTAGATCCTGGTTCTCTAAAAAAAAAAAGACTATAAGACATCCTTGGTACAGTTGGGAAAATTTGAATATGGGTAATATAGTACCAAATTTAGTTATTATATTAGCATATATTAATATATAGTAGTATATATTAATATAACTATATTAGTACCAAATATAGTTCAATTTCCTGATTTTGATACTTGCATTGGGCTATATAAGACAATGTCCTTAGAAGATACACCCTGTGGTATTTAGGGGCAAGAGAAGCAACTTATTTTCTTTTCTTTTTTTTTTTTTTTAGCAACTTATTTTCAAATGGTTCAGAAAAAAATCTGTATATATATTTGTAGATGAGAAAATGAAAAAAAATGTGGCAAAGTATAAATAATTGGTGACTGGGTGGAACACATAGGAACACTCTTTGTATTATTGTTGCAATGTTTCTGTAACTTTGAAATTATTTCAAAATAAAAAGTTGCTAAAATAATCTCTACATAGAAAAAAGTAGAACCAATTACATTAGGCATCCTCCATTTTGTTCAATTACCTAATCACCATTTTTCTTTTTTGTGCACCAGATGGCAATGAAAGAGCCAATCCTAAACCCCTCATCCACCAGGGAACTCTCACCTCAATTACCACTTTTAAATAAACATCTCTAACATTGATGCAAGGGAAAAAAAAAAAGGAAACAAAAGAAAAGACAAAAGAGACACAATAACTGCAACACATAATCTTTGAATTTTTAAAAATAAAATAAAAAATACAGCAGCTTTAGAAGACATTTCTGGGACAATTGGTGAAATTTGAATATGGACTTTATATTAAGGTGTATGTGTGTGTGTGTGTGTGTGTGCGCTCAGTCATGTCTGACTCTTTGCAACCCATGGACTGTATGTCACCCACCAGGCTCCTCTGTCTATGAGATGTCCCAGGCAAGAACACTGGAGTGGGTTGCCATTTCCTTCTCCATTACAGTATATGGATATTAAGTTTCCTCAGGAAGTTAATGGTATTGTGAATGTGTTAGAAAAATCTCCTTATTCGAAAGAGATGAACGCTGAAGTGTTTAGAGGTGCAGTATCATGGTTTCTGAAACAAATTTGCAAGTGGTTCAGGAAAAAAAGCTATGCATACAAACACATATGTATACATCTCTGTATGTATAAAAACAGAGACACAGAGAAAAAGAGGGGCAAAATGTGACAGTAGGTAAATCTTGGTGAGGGTATATTGGCTGTTGACGGAAACTATCTTGCAACTTTTCTGAGGTTTGAAATTTTTCCCAAAAAAAGGGAGGGGAAAAGATTCTCGCCTTTACAGTCAGAAACCAGAGCTATTGTTTAAGTCGCTATATTATATTGTTATTGTCAATGTTATTATTATAATGATGTAGATCCTGTCCCTTCTACTGCCTTCATAGCTCTCAAAGCCATTCCATCACCTCCACCTCTGCTCTCATGCCATCACCCCAGATTTCTGAGGGCTCTGAATTTGTCTCAGCTTCTCGCTGTCCCTTTCATCCATTCTCTACACAGCAGCCAGAATAACCAACCCAAAGAACACTGTCACTCTGATGCTTAAAAGCTTTTACTGGCTTTCCAGCACCTTCTCTTATTTTCAAGACCCTTCTGATCCCTGTTTGCCTTTTGACCCCTAGTTCACGTCCAACACACAGAGACAAAGTTATTTCCAGCCACCCTAAATTGATAGCAGTTTCTGGCCCATTTATTTATTGCCCGGTCTCTCTTAGCACTGGGTCTTAGCACCTGCAGATTCCTTCTCTAAGACATAGTCTCAGGCCAGGCTGGTTTCAGCTTCTCCTTCGAGATCCATCCAGCTCAAATATCACCTCTCCTGAAATTCATTCTCTATCCTACCTCAGAGCTGGACTGTTCAGTGCATTTCCATCTGCTATCCTTAATGCATGTTTACCTTTGTGTCCCACGTACTTAGGACTCAGAGGATGTGGACTGAGGCTTAGCCTCAGTTGTTTGACTGAGTGGGGTTTTTGTTCATTTGGGGGGTTTTGTTTGTTGAGGGGGGACTTGGGGGCCACCCGCACTGCACAGTATATGGGATCTTAGTTTCCTGACCAGGGAACAAACCGGAACCTCTTTATTGGAAGCTTGGAGCCTTAACCACTGGACTGGCAGGGAAGTCCAAGTGAGTGTTGAATCAAGTATTCTGAGGGAACCAACAGGGAGAATAATCTGCTCCTTCCTCATTCCGATTGTTCTACAGGTTAAGTTTACCTGCGGTGGCCATAGGCAAACAAGAGAGCCTTTGCTTTACAAAGCTGCCAAGATCTAGGGGAACTTAAATTGTTTGCTTCTTCCAGACATTCATGTCTTTCTCATTTTCATTTCAGGAGAAGGCCAGGAGAGATGGAATTGAGATAAAGACCTAAGAGCTACCTACAATACCTGGGTGGTCACAATCATACTGCCAGCCTCCAGGACTCTGCAAATCTTCCATATTTTCCATCTGCCCTGGCCTACTAGGAACCAGAAGTCAATTACCCTCAGTTCCTGCATCTGTAAACCAACAGGCTGAACTCCAAGGTGTTTTGGTTTTTTTCATTTTTGTTTTTTTGGCTGTACTGCGAGGCTTATGGGATCTTAGTTCCCAGACCAGGGATGAACCCAGGCCCTCGGCAGTGAAAGCGTGGAGTCCTAACCACTGGACTGCCAAGGAGTTCCCTAAAACAAAACAATTTTTAAATCAATGGATTTCACATAAAAATTCACATTTTCAACTACTCTTGAACAAAATCTGGCAAAACTGGGCCCACATTCCCGCCAGGGATAAATGGCTGGAGCTGAATAATCATTGTCCTTGTTGCCAAGGCATGAGCCTATGATTCCACGATCCCACCTGGCTCTTCTCTCTTCTCTGTCACTCTCCTGGCTTCTAGGGCATTTGGGTTTCAAGTTTCAGAACTAATGATTTCTCAGACTCCTATCACTATAAAAATGTTGGACATCTCCAGATGCAGGGAGCACACCAGAAAAAAAATAAACGAGAAATTTGGACTTGGAGTAGACAGAATGAATCCCAACTCTATCACTTACTAGTATGAACCACTTAGCTTCTCTAAGCCTCAGTTTCCTTAACTGTAAAATGGGTATAACAATAACACCTACCTCATAAGGCTGTTATATTAAATGCCAAGCATTGAACACATAGTCACTCCTATCCCTGTTGGTACCAGAGACTCACCACAGCTCTCCCTAATATTCAGATATAGAGAAAGGCGGTTCAGAGAGGTTAAGCAATATACTGAAGGCAACACAGCAAATCGAAGCCCAAAGCTAACTCTTCAGTTATCCTTGTGAAGAATGAAAGTCAGCTTTCCGAACTGAAGGACGGCAGATGTTCAAAAGTTTAAGGACTCTGGATAATGGGGTCACAGGTTCAGCCTGGAAGGGATCATTGGCTGATCTTGAGTAACTTCACCCTCAGTTTATGCAAATAATGGAGCGACTGACGTCATAGTTGTTTGGCCAGAGAGGAAATAGAAAACCTCTTTGATGTGCCCTGGGCCTTGATGTTATAACAGCTTCTCCTCCTCCAGGGCCACTGATGGCCTCTGCCCTTTCCCTGGCCATGGGGGCCTTCTGCTTCCTATACCTTGCACAGCAGTTCCTACTGGCTCAGGAAGCCCATTGTGAATTCTTCAGGAAGTTTGGGAGACTTTTTTTTAAGATACCACATTTCTTAAAATTAAATTATGTATATTAAAAATTACACTAAAAAGCAGAAAAAAGTTTCATATACACTCACAACTAAACTCTCATGAAAACAAAGGTAAAAAATGTTTAAATCTCATCACTTTCTAATTACTTATTTTACTACATTTTCATCTTTTATTTTCTTGCCACACGGCTTATGGGATTTTAGTTCCCCAACCAAGGACTGAACCAGGGCCCTCAGCAGTAACATCACAAAGCCTTAACCACTGAACCACCAGGCAATTCCCAATTTTATTACATTTTATTACTACCTAGACTTTTGTCTGTTTTTCTGTGTGATATATTACTGCACATATGATTCTCAACTCCAAGTTCAAACTACCTTCTGTTAGCAGTTCGTAACTGGCCATAAGGAGTCCTTTTATCACAGAATTCAACACTGCTACAAACTAAAGGTTAATTGTTTTATTGATTGTCTAGGGCTGGAGCAAGCAAACTATATAAACTCTCAGTCCAAATATGGATGCTTGTCTCTTTCTGCTCATTGCCTGTTTTTGCAAATAGTTTTTGTACATAAAGTTTTATTGGCACACCATGATGCCAGTTCATTTACATACTGCCTCGGGCTGCTTTCGAGATACAATTGCAGAGTTGGATAGTTTCAGCAGAGGCCATGTGGCCCTCAAAGCCTGAAATATGTACCACCACCTAGCTCTTTATAGAAAATGCTGGCCAGAATCATTTAAAAATGATTAAGTTCGGATCACAGCCTTCACATACATGTTCCTCCAATGGTTGCTAAACTTCTTGACCCCTTGAAATAAAGGGATTGGTTTTGACAGTAGCAAACATAGTGATGTAAAGGTGATCTGGTTCCACCTTCTGGTTCAGCATGTTCTAATCACAGTGGACAACTGATCACTTAGGCAAGTCTTCAAGTTTCTGAGTCTCAGTTTCCTCATCCATAAAATGGGAGAACTAACAGTGAGTGAGAGGATAAACAGGCCCAGTGCTTGGGAGTGGCACACCCATTGGGGAGAGGCAAGGAGTCCTGCCCACTCCAGGTGCAGGTAGTAAGGCCAGTCACAGAATAGGTTCTTCAGAAGCAGAGACTGAGACAGAGCTCGGGGTACAAGATGTTTTTAAGGATTCACACCAGTGAAATGAATGTGGAGAAGCCAGACTGGGGAGAAGAAGTCACTGGTGGAGGCCCAACAGGACTTGATCAGTCCCAAACAGGGACTCTGGAGACAGACTTGCTGGTCAGAGCTGTCCCCCACTGGGCTGAAATGGCCGCATTTACTCCTACCGTGTTCAGCTACCACATGGAGGCTGCTCTGGGCAGAGGCAGCCTGGGGCAAAGTCTGTGCAATGGCAGGAGATCCCATAGGACCTGACAGCTAGCCACTTCCCCCATCCCCCCAGGCCTTCCTTGAAAGGACCTTCCATACCCACCACAGAGGTACCTGGTCCATAGAGAATTTTAAAATAATAATCAAAACTGCCATAAGTCTGTTGACTTTATCATTTTGTGCCAGCAAATCTACATCTGTAATTTTTTTTTTTTGGCTGTGCTGGGTCTTTGTTGCTATGTGTGGGCTTTCTCTAGTTGCCGGTGAACAAGGGCTACTTTCTAGTTGTGGGGTGCAGGCTTCTCATTGTGGTGGCTTCTCTTGTTGGGGAGCACAGGCTCTAGACTGCGGGCTCAGTAGTTGTGGAACACGGGCTTAGATGCCCTGTGACATGTGGGATCTTCTCGGGCCGGGGACCGGACCTCTGCATTTGGCAGGTGGATTCTTAACTACCAAACCACCAAGGAACTCCAGTGCCAGCAAAACTAATCAATATCAATGCCAGTTGCTGAACAGACAGCTGCCAACCAACTTTGGTGCTTGAGATTGAATAAGTGCTCATAGACAGTTATTGTTGTTGCTATTATTCTCTTTGTGTCAGGATTAGTGGTTGTAAATGCCAGAAACCCAACTCAAAGAAGTTTAAGCAAAGGAGGAAAATTCTTAACTTACCCAGAAGTATGTCTAGAACAGGTCACTCAGATATCAGGAATCTGTCTCCTCTCATCGCTGCTTTCTCCGTGCCAGCTCCACACACAGGCACGCTTTCCCTCCGTGGAGTCAGACATGGGCACCGCAGTAGTGTTCCATTGGCTCAGCAAACTCAGACCCCAGAGAGAGCCTCTTTCTCAAGCAAAAGTCCCAGGGTAAACCCACATTGGCCAGCTCTGGTCAGGCATCCAATCACAGAGATTCTCATTGGCCAGTCCTGGCTCATGCATGCTTAGTTTCTTTAGTTGTGTCCAACTCTTCACGACCCTATGGACTGTAGCCCACCAGGTTCCTCTGTCCATGGGATTCTCCACGCCAGAATACTGGAGTGGATTGCCATGCCCTCCTCCAAAGGGATCTTCCCCACCCAGGGATTGAACCTGTGTCTCTTATGTCTCCTGCATTGACAGGCAGGTTCTTTACACCTGGGTAGCCCGCAACATGTTCCCAAACCACATGGGCAGAAAGGGAGAAGGGACGGTTCCCCCAAAGGAAGAGTGAGATGGTGTGGCTAGAGGAGGAATGGATGCTGGACAGGCTAAACCAAAAAAATCCAGGACAGCGCTCAACGCTCCAAAGCAGAGCACAGAGGACAGTCTTCTGTCCTGGGCACCTCAGATCCTGGGCACCCATGGTTTGGGACACTGAGACTCAGGGAGGAGCTGGAAGTAGCCCAAGATCACAGAAGTCTCCAGGACTTCCCTGATGGTACAGTGGGTAAAAATCCACCTGCCAGTACAGAGGTTCCATCCCTGGTCCAGGAAGATTCGACAAGCCTCGGAGCAACTAAACACAGGAGCCACAGCTAGTGAGCCCATCTGCTGGGACTACTACTGAAGCCCATGTCCTACAACAAGAGAAGCCACCACAATCAGAAGCCCGTGCACTGCAACTGGAGAGAAGTCCCCATTCGGAACTCTCTGGACCCTCCAGGCCATCACTGATGCCTGGTGCTACAGCTGCCCATCACCCAAAGTTCAGGCATGTGGGCCCTGTGCCCCAAGAGATAGAGACCAGCCCCACCCAGCTGGCCCTGCCCAGCTGCACCAGCCCTGATAACAGCTGGGCACACTGGCCAGCCCACATGCCCTCTGTTCTCCAACCGTTATTTCAGCCCTTGTTGGGGAGTCTGTGGAGCCTGGCAGGGGATGGGGTGGTTCTATCCACAGGCTTTTGCCCCTGAACCCTCATTTAATTCTGTTTGGAGGCCTACAGTTGTAGATCCCAGAAAACAGAACACAGGGCTGTTTGACTGTTTTGGCAGTCCAATTTTCAAATGAAATTAAAGTCTTTTAGTTTATTTACATTCCCAGATATAATGTTGCTGTTTAGTCACGAAGTCATGTCCAACTCTTTCATGACCCCATGGACCATAACCTGCAGCTTCCTCTGTCCATGGGATTTCCCAGGCAAGGATACTGGGGTGGGTTGCCATTTCTTTCTCCAGGGGATCTTCCCAACCCAGGGAATCAAACCCAGGTCTCTTGCATTTCCTTCACTGGCAGGCAGAATCTTTACCACTGAGCCACCAGGGAAGCCCCCAGATACAATAAAGAATCATAAATAGGCCACTACAGTTCAAGCACAGCAGTTATCCACAGCTTTTCCCCACGTTGACCTTGAGCAGTGAAGCCTTTAAAGTCTTGACGATGTTGCAACTCTGCTACAAAACCTTCAAAAGCTCCCCCATTGCCTCAAAGATAAAGCCCAAACCCCCTAATTTGACATTTGCAACCCTCCCACATTCTTCATAGGCTCCTGAGGTAGAGCTAGTGGTAAAGAATCCACTATATCAGAATCTATATCAGTAGCCATTAATTGAGACATGCCAGGCAACAAGCAAAGCACTCTACGTGCATTAGCTCAGAGGATTCTCATACCAACCCTATGAGGGAGGTGCTAAATAATTCCCATTTTACAGATGAGGCTCAGAGGGACGAAGTGACTTGCCCAAGGTTGCTCAGCAGGAGCCCCCACCTCTGCCTACACAAAGCTTTGCTCCTCTCTAGCCTGTCCACGAAGGCCCCCTGCAGACTCACAGCTCTCCTACCTTCCCCCTCTTTTCTCCTCCTTCACCCCTGCCAAGCCAGCCCTTCCCACTTAGCCACAGGCCAAAGGAAGAGGAAGCTTCTCCAGGGTCCAGGAGCCTGGTTTCCTCCTGCTGCTTGAAAACAGGCTCAGGGGTCATTTCCAGAGCATTTTCCAAAAGCAATGTCAGCATGGCAGGAAGTGGCTAGCGTATAGACTTTGAAGAGAATCAGGTGGTTGTGACAGTTTAGCTGCTAAATCATGTCTGACTCATACAACCTCATGGACGTAGCTCACCAGGTTCCTCTGTCCATGGGACTTTTCAGGCAAGAATACTGGAGTGGGTTGCCATTTCCTTCTCCAGGGAATTTTCCTGACCCAGGTATTGAACCTGAGTCTCCTGCATTGCAGGCAGATTCTTTACTTCTGATCTACCAGGGAAGCCTGACAGAGTCAGGCTTGGGCTCAGTTCTCAGTTCTGTCACTTTTTAGCTGTGTTCCTCGGACACCTCTCTAAACCTCCATTTTCCAATCTGTAAAATGGGGATGACAGCACCTACCTCTTAGGGTTGTTAGAGGATTTAATAATTAAAGGGCATAAAAGCAACTACATTCCAATAAAAATCAATTTAAAAAAAGAAAAAAGAAAGGCCATAGCATCTAGTGTGTTTAGCACAGTGTCTGGCTTATAAAACAAAATGACCAGAAAATCTAAGTTTTTGTTGTCGCTATTATTATTATTATTATTTTGAAAAAGTGCTCTGCCTCCAAAGGTGACAACTTGAGACAGATCACACTCTTTCAGCTGAAGACATTTTAAGTTAAAAAATCAGCTCCCCTTCTTATATACAATACCAAAAGCACAGGTGACAAAAGAAAAAAATAGTAAGTCAGATGTCATCAAATTTTTAAAAATCTGTGCTGCCTGTCATTCCATCAAGTGAAAACACAACTCACAGAGTGGGAAAAATGATATTTGTAAATCAATATTTGATAAGGGACTTGATTCCTGATAAGGGACCACATAAGGAATTGTTACAACTAAATGACAGAGGTCGGATGGCATCACCGACTGAATGGACATGAGTTTGAGTAAGCTCTGGGAGATGGTGAAGGACAGGGAAGCCTGGCAGGCTGCAGTCTATGGGGTTGCAAAGAGTCAGACACAACTGAGCAACTGAACAACAACTCAGTAATAAAAAGACAAATAATACAATGAAAAAGTAGGAAAAGGATATGAGATATTTCTCCAAAGAATGTATGAAATTAACAATAAGCACAGAAAAATTTCAACATCATCAGCCACTGCTGCTGCTACTGCTAAGTCGCTTCAGTCGTGTCCGACTCTGTGCGACCCAGAGACGGCAGCCCACCAGGCTCCCCCATCCCTGGGATTCTCCAGGCAAGAACACTGGAGTGGGTTGCCATTTCCTTCTCCAATACATGAAAGTGAAAAGTGAAAATGAAGTTGCTCAGTTATGTCTGACTCTTAGCGACCCCATGGACAGCAGCCTACCAGGCTCCTCTGTCCATGGGATTTTCCAAGCAAGAGTACTGGAGTGGGGTGCCATTGCCTTCTCCTCATTAGCCACTGCTGCTGCTGCTGCTGCTGTTGCTAAGTCGCTTCAGTCATGTCTGACTCTGTGCGACCCCATAGACAGCAGCCCACCAGGCTCCCCTGTCCCTGGGATTCTCCAGGCAAGAACACTGGAGTGGGTCATTCCACTAGGGAAACGCAAATCAAAATCACAATGAGGCAGGGCCAAAACAAAAAACAAACATAAACAACAACAGCAAAACTCTGGGAGACCAGTGCTATAAAACTCCTCTCAGCAACAAAAAGACACACAATCCACGTAGAGGCACCAACATGGAAGACTCTCAAATGCATTATGTTGAATGCAAGAAGCCAGACTCACAAGGCTGCTTACTGTCTGATTCATTTATGCAAAATGCTGGAAAAGGCAAAACCCACAATCTGTCCACATAACAGAAAATAGATCCCTGGTGTCAGCGACTGGGTGGGGGAGGGTTTAACTACAAAGGTACACAGTGGTGAATGGGTTGGTGGGTCTGTTTTGAGTAATGAAATTGTTTTAGATCTTCATGGTGGTTATAGTTATGTGACTGCATATGTTTTCAAAACTCACAGAACTGTATGCTGAAAAGGGTGAATGTCATTCTTTATAAATTACATTTCAAGAACTATGATTCTCAAAAAGCCATATTTACAATTCCTAAAATCATGTAAATCATGCAAATATTATTTGCTGCAGAATCAGAACGGCAATTAGAACTGAAGAGAAGGAAATAAATTTTTTGGTCACAATAGCCTGGGGTGATCCCAAAAGAAGATTCCAAATGGAAATTGTTGAACTGGTTCTCTTTATTTAAATTCAGTTTCTCTTTATCCAATTCAGAATGGATTAACTTTGCTGTACACCTGAAACTAACACAACATTGCAAGCCAACTGTACTCCAATTAAACTTGAAAAAATAAATTAATAAAGTCCATTCAATGGCTGACAATCATTGGCATGTTTTGCACTGTGGGAAACTGCCAGCATGTGGGATCTTAGTTCCCTGACCAGAGATCGAATCTGTACCCTTTGCAGTGAAAGCATGGCGTCTTAACCACCGGATTGCCAGAGAAATCCCTCTTGATCTGTTTTTATAGTTACTTAATGTTTCCTTGTATTTAACCAATACAAGGACATTTAGGTTGTTTACAATATTTTCCACCATGGTAGATGAACTAAGACAAGTGAACAGCCTTATAAACGAGGATAGGTATTCACATGGATATTATCTAGAGCACTAGATCGTCTGCCTTTTTTTTCCTCCCATTTTTTGCCATGGACATCTTTGAATGTCTCGTGAAACCTCTGCATGGTATGATGTGCCAGAATTCCAGACTCTCAGAAGCACGCAGGTGATCTGCATAAACCACATTGTCCAGTTTAGACCGGATGAGCTTTTCTTATCAGTAATTTCTCAATTATTCCTCGATAAAATTGGGGGTTGAAAGGGGAGTAGCAGCATCTCTTCTGCTGTAGCCAAGCCAGACAGCCAAATCCCAAGTTCAAAAGACAACCAAGGCTTTCCCACACCCTTTTTGTCCTGTTAGTCTTAGAATACAAGCCGAGTCCCACAAAGATATGCAAGTCATGGCACATTATGTCTAAAGATCAGGCATATGATTTCACAGGAGCTCATTAGCAACCAAAGACTGTTTCCAAACCTCAAAAGTGCATCTCCATTTAGAGACTGCCTCTTTTTCACACTGTCTCCATTAAAAAAATATATATTTATTTATTTATTTGGATGCACTGGGTCTTATTTGCAGCACATGTGATCTAGCTTCCTAACCAGAAATCAAACCCAGGCCTCCTGCATTGAGCGCTCCGAGTCTTAGCCACTGGATCACCAGGGAAGTCCCACATTGTTTGTTTGTTTGTTTTTTCCCAGAAGGATCCAATAGGCAAGGACTCATAGTATGAACTGTTCTGTTTTCGATACTCAACTCAAATTCCAAGCTGCCCATATGGTGAAATGCAAGAAAGTTGTGTCCCAGCGATGGTTTTTTCCCTTTCAGCTCTCCCTGTGACCATCCCTCTCGTATTTATGAAATTGCAATCATATAACACTTTGTATCTGCTTTAATCATATATTCATATGTAATAGCTATAAAATACACACACACACACACACACACACACACAAACCCTTAAAAAATTCCTCTCTGTTTGGCACTTCCCTGGTGGTCCGGTGCATAAGACTGTGTACTGCTGCTGCTGCTGCTAAGTCACTTCAGTCATGTCCGACTCTGTGCGACCCCATAGACGGCAGCCTATCAGGCTCCTCCATCCCTGGGATTCTCCAGGCAAGAGCACTGGAGTGGGTTGCCATTTCCTTCTCCAATGCATGAGAGTGAAAAGTGAAAGTGAAAGTCGCTCAGTCGTGTCCGACCCTTAGCGACCCCATGGACTGCAGCCCATCAGGCTCCTACGTCCATGCGAGTTTCCAGGCAAGAGTACTGGAGTGGGGTGCCATGCCTTCTCCGAAGACTGTGTACAGCGACAACTGAAGATCCTGCATGCCGCAATAAAGACTAAAGATCTTGAGTGCTGCAAATAAGACCCGGTGCAGTCAAATAAATAATTTTAATAAAAAATTCCTCTCCCTAGTCTTCCCTGGTGGTCCAGCGGTTAAAAATCTGCCTGCCAATGCAGGGTACACGGGTTTGATCCCTGGTCCAGGAAGATCCCATATGCCTCAGGGCAAAAAGGCCCTTATGTCACAATTACTGAGCCCATGTGCTGCAGCTACGGAAGCTCGTTCACCTAGACCTCATGCTCCAAAATGAGAGAAGCCGCCACAGGGAGAAGCCGCACACGACAGCTAGAGAAGGCCCCCTCACAGCAACAAAGATGCAGCACGGCCGAAAATAAATAGATGATAAAAATTTTAACATACATAAACTGAGGGTGCACCTAAATAAAAATGCCTCCCCCTTTATTTTCATTGCAAATTTATTTAGGCTCTTAGCAGTAAATTCAACCCTTACAATGGGGAAGGGAGAGGGAGGCTATGGCAGCAACAGCTAGAGCATCTCCGCTGCCCTTTTCCCTGCCTCTGGTTTATCTAAAGCTTTTCTCCATTCTGGGAAAAGATTTAACATTTTCTTTCCACTTCGTGAAAATAATAATGCAAACTTTCAACATTTGGGGGCCACCTAAAGCTCTCTTTTGGGAATGTTTGACCTCTCCTTCCTCCCGTCTAGAGGAGAGAACAAAACACCAAAGGCATCAGAACTTCCCTAGGGGTCCAGTGGTTAATAATCTGCCTGTCCACTGCAGGAGACCTGCGTTTGATCCCTCGTGAGGCAACTAAGATCTTGCATGCATTACAGTTAGACCCCCAAATTTTTATTTTTTAAATAAATAAGTAAATAAAGGCACACTGGGCTTCCCCACCTCATTTCAAGCCATTGCAGTCTCGACAGACCACAGGGATGCAGCTAGTCAACTCTCCTGGGACTCCATCTATTACTGTTGAATCCCAGAAGTAATTTTACCTCTCATAACAGATTTGCCTGCAGGTAAGCTACTGTCTCACACCACAGGTAACTCCACAGCCACCCAGGCTTTAAAGGCTGGTCAACTACTCCAGGAGGCCATGCAGGCCACCCCAAGGCCCCTGGGCAGGTTCTGAGTGTTCAGCCAGGTCTTCAAAAAGGAGCTCAGGACCAAGGCCACCTAGGCCATTTTCATGATCATGGTCATGAAGAAGAAGATAGCCAGTGCTTACACAGCTAGGAAGCTCATATGTACATCTTAGGAAGGACATTCCTTGCCACTCCATCCTTCCTTTCCCCAAACAATGTTTCCACCATCTTTCAGTGAGTCAGGGTCCATAGGTTGAATCCTACCTAGTCAGGGAGGGGTCCCAATACCACCTCCAAGTTTGATTATGTACTAGGAGGAATCACAGGATTCACCATATAGTCATGCTTATGACTAAGACATATTACAGGGACTTCCCTGGTGGTCCAGTGGCTAGGACTCCACACTCCTAATGATGGGGGCCCAGGTTCCATCCCTAGATCCCACAGGCCACAACTGAATGTTTAAATGCTGCAACTAAAGATCCTGCATGCCACAGTGAAGACGGAAGATTTTTTGTGCCTCAACTAAGACCTGCTGCAGCCAAATAAATATTTTTTTTTAAATACAAAGGCATATTACAACAAAAGACGCAAACTCAGTCCAGGGAGCAGGTGTATAGGTGAGGTCCAGAGGAAACCAGGGGCCAGCTACGAAGGGTCTTCTCCCAGTGGGGTCTCACTGGATGCCCTTACTTCCTCCAGCGAGAGATGAAGTGTCTACCAGGGAAGCATGCCTGAGCCTAAAACTCCAGGGTTTCTATTGGAGGCTGGTCTCAAAGGCACCCACCACACAGTGGGTACCAAAATCCCAGGCTCCCAGGAAAGAAGCAGGTGTTTGGCATAAGTCATATTATTTGCATGGTTTGGGCCCAGTGAGTGACTCTTACCATTTCTGGGGATGGTAGGAACTTTCCTGAAACACAAGTTCCCAATGTCAACCAAGGCTCAACCTTGCAAGCAGGCCTTCCTACAAACAGCAGCCTTAAGGGACTTCCCTGGCCATTTAGTGGTTAGGATTCTGCACTTCCAATGCAGAGGGCTCAGGTTCAATCCCTGGTTGGGGAACTAAGATTCCACAGGCCTCGTGGTGCAGCCAAAAAGACAATTAAAAAAAAAGCCAAGATTCTAAATGGATGATTATCAAATCTTCAGGATAAGGGCTGGCTCAACTATGTTAAAAGAAAAAATATATATTTCAAATCAGGGGTTTCCCTCATGGCTCAGTGGTAAAGAATCTGCCTGCCAGTGCAGGAGACACAGGTTCGATCCTTAGGCCAGGAAGATCCCACAGGCTGTGGAGTAACTAAAGCCCTTGCACAACTACTGAGCTTGTGGTCTAGAGCCCACATCCCACAACTGCTGAAGCCCAAGCACCCTAGAGCCAGTGCTCTGCAACAAGGGAAGCCACCGCAGTGAGAAGCCCTGGCACAGCTAGAAGGTAGGCCCTCGGCTCGCCAAAACTAGAGTAAAGCCTGCACCGCAGTGAAGAACTAGCAGAGCCAAAACTAAATTTTAAAAATTATTTTTTACAAAAAGAAAGAAAGAAAATCCGCCTCAAGCCTGCTGGGTTCCCTGTCGTCTACACACCAGGGCACAGGAGGGTGAGTCACATGAGGACATCTGGGTTGGAACCTAGCCCCTAGCACAGGATGGGCATGGACTGGCCACTAAGGAACAAAGAGCCAAGGGCCGTACATCCGCCGCTAACCTTCTCCAGTTGGGCCCAGCCTGAGACGGGCTCCCTGGAAGAGGACCGGGGAGGGGGTCCAAAGACTGGGTCCTGCAGGTTCCCCGACCCCACCTCTCCCACAGACGGGAGAGGCACGTAGGCGTGTTTCCAGCATGTGACTGAGACCCCACAGTGTTTATGGAAGCAAAGTCCAGGGGACAGGAGGGACGAAGATACCAGCCCTGGTCAGCAGAGCCGGTCACTTACCTTTGGCACCCGAGGTGCTGCTGACATGTTTCCTTGATTCAGCAAACATTAACTTTGTGCTGAGGGCACAGGGCAGGTCATGTTCCAGGGGAGAGGATTTGAGTCGGCCGGTGCAAGCAAGGGGACACAGTGTTCCTCTGCACCTGGGATGGGAGGGTGCACTGAGACATTCTCCCATGTGGAAACTCCTGGCCCGTGAGTGCCACTCTGGGCTCCATCCACTCCCGTTTTCAGATGGAAGCCTAGACTCAGGGGACCAAGGTGGACGCAGAGGCAGACTGGCCCAGTAGGGGCAGAATAAGGAGGTGGGGCCACCTTGCCTACCTTCATGTTTGCCCAGGAAACAGAGAAAAGGGAAAAGATGTCTGGACTGGTGGGAAGCAAATAGAAGCAAATAGGCTGGAGCTAGGCTTTCAGTTCTTACAGCTCCACAACCCTAGGGGCATATGGTCCTTCTCCAAGCCTCAGTCTTCCCATCTGTCTGGTGAGGGGGGGGGATCCTATCTCCCACTTGCCTAGAAGGTGATGCCTACAGCGATAAAAAGTAGGGGGGCTGGAAGAGGGTTCTGGGGACTTCCCTGGCAGTCC
Source organism: Aepyceros melampus (assembly GCA_006408695.1). Classification (NCBI taxonomy): domain Eukaryota; kingdom Metazoa; phylum Chordata; class Mammalia; order Artiodactyla; family Bovidae; genus Aepyceros; species Aepyceros melampus. The sequence continues at coordinate 435,152 of SJXQ01003747.1, forward strand.
AGAGGTTAAGATTCTGCGCTCCCACTACAAGGGTTCTCCAGTTCAATTCCTGGTTGGGGAACCACATGCCATGCAGTGGTGCAGCCAAAAAAAAAAAAAAAAAATGTAGGCTCTGGAGTTAGAATAATCTGGTTCACATTCCAGTTCTATTCTGACTGGCTTAGGAAAGTTCTCTGATTGTCCCAGGTCCCACCTTCCAGGGATTTGCTCACTAAGGCTGACCCATGGCAGCTAAGCAGCTGAACCTCTGACCTGGAGCTGGGGAGTTCTGAGAGGGCTTCCTGGAGGAGGTGGAAATTTGAGAGTGGACCAGGGGACCTAGCAGGTCTTGCTGAGGAAGGTGGGAAGGGGTGCTCCTCCCTGGTACAAACCTCTCTTTGCTCTCTAGTGGGGAGGGAAAGACAAGAGAGGCAAGGAGGGAGGAGGGGGGCAGGAAAGAATGAGGGGAGAATGTCAGGCACTTTCTTGCTGTTAGTCCGGTTTCATCTGAGAAATGGGAACATTGGATTGAATGTTGGACTGAATGATCCTCAAGGTCATAACCTACCAGAATTATGTTTATCAGTATTAAAAAAAAAAAAAAAAGGGCAGGGAATTCTCTGGTGGTCCAGTGGTTAGGACTTAGTGCTTTCATTGCTGGAGCCTGGGTTTAATCCCTGGTCAGGGAGCTAAAATCCTACAAGCCAAAAAAATAGAAGAAGAAACAAAAAAAATTTTTTTAAGGCATCTGACACCAAAAGCAAAAGCGAAAACAAACAAATAGGACCACATCAAACTAAAAAGCTTCTGCACAGCAAAGAAAAATCATCAACAAAATGAAAAGGCAACCTACTGAGTGAGAGGAAATATTTGCAAATCAGATATTTGATAAGGAGCTAATATCTTTCACTTTTCACTTTTATGCATTGGAGAAGGCAATGGCAACCCACTCCAGTGTTATTGCCTGGAGAATCCCAGGGACAGGAGAGCCTGGTGGGCTGCCGTCTATGGGGTCGCACAGAGTCGGACACGACTGAAGCGACTTAGCAGCAGTAGCAGCAGCAATATCTAACCTACAGGAAGAACTCACAACTCACTAGCCAAAAAAAAAAAAAAAAAAATTATAGGGCTTCTCTGGTGGTCCAGTGGTTAGGAATCTGCCTTGCAATGCAAGGGGCACTGGTTCGATCCCTGGTCTGAGAAGATCCCACGTGCTGGGAAACAACTAAGCCCGGGCGCCACAACTGCTGAGTCTGTGCTCTAGAGCCCGGAAGCCGCAGCTCCTGATGCCTGAGGGCCCTAGAGCCCGTGCTCCAAAGCAAGAGAAGCCTCCTTAATGAGAAGTCCACGCACTACAATTAGAGAGTAGCTTCTGCTCACTGCAACTAAAGAAAGCCCATGCGCAGCAATGGAGACCTACCACAGCCCCCCAAAATAAATAAGTAAATCTTCAAAATATTTTTAAAACAATGAGCCATAAAAGGGAATGAAATTTTGCCATTTGCAACAATAGGCATGGGTTGCAAGAGCATTTTTCCAAATGAAATAAGTCAGAGAAAGACAAACACTATATGATCGTTTCTCTCTCTCTCTCTCTCTCTCTCTCTCTCTCTCTCTCTTTTGGCTGTACCATGAGGCTTGCAATACCTTAGTTCTCTAACCAGGGATTGGATCCTCAGCAGTGAAAGCACCACAGTCCTAACCACTGAACCACTAGGGAGTTCCTGGTGATTTTAATAGGGTTATTGGTCTTGGCTTAGGGTATTTATTAACTTTAAGACAAAGAGAGCCATAGGGCAGAGGTAGGGCTACATCCAGTGTTAGGATTAGTGTTAAAACCAATGGAATACTCATATGGTGAATGTGAAAAGGTAAAGAAAACCTGGCTGTGAATGTTCTGGATTTCACACCCAAGTTTTCTTTACCTGACTAGTGTGCTTATCCTCCTTTCTCTTGAAATTTACTTTTTTTTTGGCATATGGATCTTAGTTCCCCAACTAGGGATTGAACCTGTACCCCCTACAGTGGAAGCATGGGTCTTAACCACTGGACCAATAGGGTAGTCCTCCTATGATCTCTCTTACATGCAGTATCTTAACTCATTAGTGATAGTGGAATTTTTGCAGAAACTAACATCTGTGACTGGCGATTTGCTATGTAAGTGATACTGCTAGGTCTCCGGTCAATAATGTTCAGATAACAAAAGATGTATTAATACGCCTCTGGTCAATAATGTGTTAAAAAAAAAAAAACAAAACAAAGAAAAACAAAGAAAGCAAAACACATCATACACCAGGTTCACAGACACAGAGACCTGGCTTGTGACTGTCAGAGGTGGGGGTTGGGGATGGGGCCGGGAGTGGGAGAAATCAGTGAACTCTTTTTTTAGGTTAAATAAATTGGAAAAAACTATGAATGATTTGTCACTGGGGCAAAATAAACATTACTTTCAAAAGACAACAACAAAGGCTAATGCAGGACATTTGGAGAGCCAAAATGCAAGACAGTGGGTGAGGGTATAGTCACAGGCTGAGACTGCCAGCATCAGGGACTGGAAAGAACTTCTTTCAGGCAATGAGGATAGTTGATGAAGTCAGTTCCCTAGGAAGACAGCTCAGGAATGGGGTTTCTGGGGACCGAGGTGGAGTTAGAGGAGGGTGAGGGAGCTGTCCTGGAGCCCTCAGGTAAATGCCACAGCTGGCCAGCAGTCACCACACCATGTTCCAGGAATCTGAGCCTTGAAGATTGAGGTGTGGGAGGATTCTGGGGAAGAACCCAGGCCTTCCTCCCCTGAGGGCAATAGCTCCCACCTCCCACCCACTCCGGGCCAGAGGTAGGGCCACAACCTCTTCCCCAGTACCCAAGCTGGGACTTCCCTGTTCCTTTCCAGTGTAAGGGACACAGGTTCAATCCCTGGTGCCGAAAGAGTCCACATGCCAAAGAGTCACGAAAGCCCATGAGCCGCAACTACTGAAGCCCATGTGCCCAGAGCCTGTGCTCTGCAACAGGAGAAGCCACTGCAGCGGGAAGCCTGCGCACCGCAACTAGAGAAAGCCCACGTGCAGCGACAAAGACCCAGTGCGACCAAAAATGAGTAAATAAACAAATAAACTAAGTTTAAAAAAAAGGAGAGAGAAGCCGAGCACCATAACCAAGAGTAGCCCCTGCTCACCACTAGAGAAAAGCCCGTGCAGCAGTGAAAACCTACTGCAGCCAATAAATACATAACATAAATAAATAATACTTTAAAAAAAAACAAAACAGGCTGGGGCAACATCAGTTCAGTCAGTCAGTCGTGTCCGACTCTTTGTGACCCCATGAATTGCAGCACGCCAGGCCTCCCTGTCCATCACCAATTTCCGGAGTTCACTCAGACTCATGTCCATCGAGTCGGTGATGCCATCCAACCATCTCATCCTCTGTTGTCCTCTTCTCCTCCTGCTCCCAATCCTGCCCAGCATCAGGGTCTTTTCAATGAGTCAACTCTTTGCATGAGGTGGCCAAAGTACTGGAGCTTCAGCTTCAGCATCAGTCCTCCAATGAACACCCAGGACTGATCTCCTTCAGAATGGACTGGTTGGATCTCCTTGCAGTCCAGGGGACTCTCAAGAGTCTTCTCCAACACCACAATTCAAAAGCATCAATTCTTTGGTGCTCAGCTTTCTTCACAGTCCAACTCTCACATCCATACATGACCACAGGAAAAACCATAACCTTGACTAGCCAGACCTTTGTTGGCAAAGTAATATCTCTGCTTTTTAATATGCTTTCTAGGTTGGTCATAACTTTCCTTCCAAGGAGTAAGCGTCTTTTAATTTCATGGCTGCAATCACCGTCTGCAGTGATTTTGGAGCCCCCCAAAATAAAGTCTGACACTGTTTCCACTGTTTCCCCATCTATTTCCCATGAAGTGATGGGACCGGATGCCATGATCTTCATTTTCTGAATGTTGAGCTTTAAGCCAACTTTTTCACTCTCCTCTTTCACTTTCATCAAGGGGCTTTTTAGTTCCTCTTCAACTCTCAAGAGTCTTCTCCAACACCACAGTTCAAAAGCATCAATTCTTCGGCGCTCAGCTTTCTTTATAGTCCAACTCTCACATCCATACATGACCACAGGAAAAACCATAGCCTTAACTAGATGGACCTTTGTTGGCAAAGTAATGTCTCTGCTTTTTAATATGCTGTCTAGGTTGGTCATAACTGTTTTTCGAAGCAGCAAGTGTCTTTTAATTTCATCACTGCAATCACCATCTGCATTGATTTTGGAGCCCACAAAAATAAAGTCTGACACTGTTTCCACATCTATTTCCCATGAAGTGATGGGACCGGATGCCATCTTAGTTTTCTGAATGTTGAGCTTTAAGCCAACTTTTTCACTCTCCTCTTTCACTTTCATCAAGAGGCTTTTTAGTTCCTCTTCACTTTCTGCCATAAGAGTGGTGTCATCTGCATATCTGAGGTTATTGATATTTCTCCCAGCAATCTTGATTCCAGCTTGTGCTTCCTCCAGCCCAGCATTTCTCATAATGTGATCTGCATATAAGTTAAAGAAGTAGGGTGACAATATACAGCCTTGATGGCCTCCTTTTCCTATTTGGAACCAGTCTGTTGTTCCATGTCCAGTTCTAACTGTTGCTTCCTGACCTGCATACAGGTTTCTCAAGAGGCAGGTCAGGTGGTCTGGTATTCCCATGTCTTTCAGGATTTTCCAGTTTGCTGTGATCCACCCAGTCAAAGGCTTTGGCCTAGTCAATAAAGCAGAAATAACGTTTTTTGGAACTCTCTTGCTTTTTTGATGATCCATATGATGTAAATCAAATCCCTAATGATTTTACAGTGGAAGTAACAAATAGATTTAAGGGGTTGGATCTGAAAGACAGAGTGCCTGATGAACTATGGGTGGAGGTTTGTGACATTGTACAGGAAACAAGGATCAAGATCATTCCCAAGAAATAGAAAAGCAAAAAAGCAAAATGGCTGTCTGAGGGCTCCTTAGAAATAGCTGTGAAGAGAAAAGAAGCAAAAAGCAAAGGAGAAAAGGAAAGATATATCCATTTGAATGCAGAGTTCTAAAGAAGAGCAAGGAGAGATAAGAAAGTCTTCCTCAATGATCAGTGCAAAGAAATAGAAGAAATCAATAGAATGGGAAAGACTAGAGATCTCTTCAAGAAAATTAGAGATTCCAAGGGAATACTTCATGCAAAGATAGGCTCAGTAAAGGACAGAAATGGTAGGGACCTAACAGAAGCAGAAGATATTAAGAAGTGGCAAGAATACACAGAAGAACTATACAAAAAAGATCTTCATGACCAGATAATCATGATGTTGTGATCACTCACCTAGAGCTAGACATCCTGGAATGCAAAGTCAAGTGGGCCTTAGGAGGCATCACTACAAACAATGCTAGTGGAAGTGATGGAATTCCAGTTAAGCTATTTCAAATCCTAAAAGATGATGCTGTGAAAGTGTTGCACTCAATATGCCAGCAAATTTGGAAAACTCGACAGTGGCCATTGGTCTGGAAAAGGTCAGTTTTCATTACAATCCCAAAGAAAGCAATGCCAAAGAATGCTCAAACGACTGCACAATTGACCTCATCTCACACGCTAGTAAAGTAATGCTCAAAATTCTCCAAATCAGGCTTCAATACGTGAACTTTGAACTTCCAGATGTTCAAGCTGGATTTAGAAAGGGCAGAGGAACCAGAGATCAAATTGCCAAAATCCACTGGATCATGGAAAAAGCAAGAGAGTTCCAGAAAAACATCTACATCTGCTTTATTGACTCTGCCAAAGCCTTTGACTGTGTGGATCACAACAAACTGTGGAAAATTCTTCAAAGGATGGGAATCCAAGACATCCTGACCTGTCTCCTGAGAAATCTGTATGTAGGTCAGGAAGCAACAGTTAGAACTGGACATGGAACAACAGACTGGTTCCAAATAGGAAAAGGAGGTCATCAAGGCTGTATATTGTCACCCTGCTTATTTAACTTCTATGCAGAGTACATCATGAGAAATGCTGGACTGGAAGAAACACAAGCTGAAATCAAGATTGCCAGGAGAAATATCAATAACCTCAGATATGCAGATGACACCACCTTTATGGCAGAAAGTGAAAAAGAACTAAAGAGCCTCTTGATGAAAGTGAAAGAGGAGAGTGAAAAAGTTGGCTTAAAGCTCAACATTCAGAAAACGAAGATCATGGCATTAGGTCCCATCACTTTATGGCAGAAAAAAATGGAGAAACAGTAGAAAGAGTGTCAGACTTTATTTTTGTGGGCTCCAAAATCACTGCAGATGGTGACTACAGCCATGAAATTAAAAGACACTTCTGCTTGGAAGAAAAGTTATGACCAACCTAGAGAGCATGTTAAAAAGCAGAGACATTATTTTGCCAACAGCAGTCATTCTAGTCAAGGCTATGGTTTTTCCAGTGGTCATGTATGGATGTGAGAGCTGGATTATAAAGAAAGCTGAGTGCCGAAGAATTGATGCTTTTGAACTGTGGTGTTGGAGAAGACTCTTGAGAGTCCCTTGGACTGAAAGGAAATCCAACCAGACCATCCTAGAAGAAATCATTCCTGAATACTCATTGAAAGGACTGATATTGAAGCTGAAACTCCAGTACTTTGGCCACCTCATGCGAAGAGCTGACTCATTTGAAAAGACCCTGATGCTGGGAAGAATTGAGGGCAGGAGGAGAAGGGGATGACAGAGGATGAGATGGCTGGATGGCATCACTGACTCAATGGACATGGGTTTGGCTGGACTCCAGGAGTTGGTGATGGACATGGAGGCCTGGCGTGCTGTGGTCCATGTGTTCACAAAGAGTCAGATACGACTGAGCGACTGAACTGAACTGAATTTGTTTATTTTAGTTGGAGGCTAAATACTTTACAATATTGTTTTAACACAATTTGTTAAACTATGTATGTGTGAGAAACACTTTAATTGTTTCCAGCTTTAGGCTATTACAAATAACACTGTTGTGAACAATCATATGCGGAGTTTTGTGCAAATGAGAGTTTTCATTTCTATGAGGTAAATGGCCTAAAGCTCATGGGTCATGTGGTAAGTGTATATTTAGTTTCCTAAGAAATTGCCAAAATATTTCTCAGATTGGATATACCACTTGTCTTTCCCCCATCAACAAATGAGAGACCCAGTTTTTCCCACATCCTAACCATCATTTTAGCTGTTTTAATAACAGTGAGTGATAGTCACTGCGGTCTTTATTTGCATTTCCCTGAGATGTTGAACATCTTTTCATTTGCTTATTTGACATCTGTACATGCTCTTCAGTGAAATAGTTCTGCATGTCCTTTGCCCGTTTGCTAATTACATCATTTTTACTTTGGATAATGCTTTATATACTCTGAAAGAAAAGTGAAAAGTGAAGTTAAGTCTCTCAGTCATGTTCAACTCTTTGCCACCCCATGGAATGTAGCCTGCCAGGCTCCTCCATCCAAGGGATTTTCCAGGCAAAAATACTGGAGTGGGTTGCCATTTCCTTCTCCAGGGGCTCTTCCCAACCCAGGGATCGAGCCCAGGTCGCCTGCATTTCAGGCAGACTCTTTACCATCAGAGCCAGCAGGGAATACCTTATGTACTCTAGATTTGTCAGATATATGCTTTGTAAATATTTTTCCCATTCTGTAGCTTGTATTTTGATCCTTCTAACTGAGTCTTTTTCAAAACAAATGCTTTAAGCTTTGGTAAAGTCAAATATTTGATTTTTCTATTATGGATGGTGCTTTGGGTAATAGTCTAGGAAGTCTTTACCAAGCCCTGAGTCCTGAAGATTTTCTCTTATGTAATTTGCTAAAAGTTTTATAGTTGTATGTTTTACATGTAAGTCTATAATCTAGTCTGAGTTAATTTTGGTGAAAGATGTCAGGTTTATATTAAGGTTCTTCTTCTTCTTTTTTTTTTTTTTTGCCTATGGATAAAATGCCAAATGATCCAGCATCATCCATTGAAAATATTGTCCTTCCTCCATTGAATTTTTTCCCATAGTTTTGTCAAAAGTCACTTGGCTTTAATTGTGTGTGAGCTATTTCTGATTTCTCTATTGTATTCCACCAATCTATCTGTCTATTCTTCCATTAATATCACACATTCTTGTTATATAACTATATAATAAATCTTGAATTCAAGAAAAGAGATACTTCCCACTTTATTCTTCTTTTCAGAATGATTTTTAGCAAATCTAGATCATTTGCCTTTCTGTAAATTTTAAAATAAACTTGTTTATGTCTAACAAAAAATATTGTTGGAATTTTCATAGGAATTGCACTAAACCTGTGTGTCAATGTGGGGAGAATTAACCCTAAACTATAGAGAATCTTCTAATATTTACATGAAGACAGATGAGTGTTCCATTTATTTAGGTCCTTTTTGATTTCTTTCCACAACATTTTTAGTTTTCAGCATAGAAGTCCTATGTTTTTTTTTGTTAGATTTACTCTGACAACCAAATATTTATTTTAGAGTGACTGTATATGCCATTGTGTTTTTAATTTCTGTTTTTACATGCTTGTTTCTATTTCTATAGAAATAAAATTGCTTTTTGTATTTTTTATTTTTTAACCTGCACCCTTACTGAACTCACTCATTAGTTCTCAAAATTTTTAGTAGATTCCTTGGTATTTTTCTCTTTAGACCATCAATCTGTATCATTCTTCCTTTTCTGATGCTCCCAGATGCCTTATTCTGTAATTTCCACTATGCTCAGATAACATTCTTAAGCTATTCTTTGAGGTTTGCTGGTGAGAAATTTTGTTAGTTTTCTGCATGCTTTTTTCCAGTCTGGTGAGGATGAAAAATTCACATGCCCACTTGGCCCTCTCAGACATCACTGAATTGGGGGGTTCTGTGCCTCTTTACAGCCTGATATGTGTGGAAGCTTAAGCTTTTCATCTAGCCTTTGCTGGCAGAGATAAGGTAGGGTCATAGTCTTTTCTGTAATATTTGGCTTAAGTAAAATTTTGATCTAAAATGTTCTGTTTTCCTTAACTTCCCTATACCTGATCTTTTGACTTTTAAAGACTATAGGCTTTCCTGAGCTTTTTTGTTTGTGTTTCCTGGCTTTCCAAATTTCCAGTTTTTACAATATACAATCTGGGCTGTTTGAGGCAAAAGAAAATCCAAAGAACTTCTCTCTATGTCATTCTTGGGGCCCCAGATTCTCTAGTCAGTCTGCATTTTTTTGTCCACTTTTCAGTCTGCTTATATTTGCTTTATATGCAATGTCCAGGGATCTTTCAATGTACTCAGTGGAAGATTAGGGTAGATATGTCTACTCCATATTCCCAGAAATAGAAGAGTTCTTAAGTACTTTTGAGAGTTGTCAGATAGTTGATTTCGTATAGTTGTAATGAGTGCAAAGGGTGAACTATCGGGATTTTATTCTGCCAGGGAATCTGGAATTCTCCATTTTTGTTTTTTTAAGAGTTTGAAACATGTAAAGGGAACATGTTTTTTTTTTGGGGGGGAACATGTTTTATATTAACTAATACACTTACCATTTGCAACATTCTTTACTCATCTTAATCCAAATTTCTCTCTGATATCATTCCTTTCTGCCTATAGAATTTTAGACTTTAAGATTTTGCATAGTGAAGATCTACTGCCAATAAATTATCTCAGTGCTGGTGTCATAAAGTTTTTATTTTGCCTTCATTTTTGAAAGATATTCCTGTTAAGCATAGAATTTCAGATTGACCAATTTTTCTATCACTACTTTCAAATATGTGGTTCTATTATTTTCAAATTATGTAGTTTGTAAGAAACCTGCTCAGATTCTTACTTTTGTTCTACTCTAAGAAATGTATATGTGTATTTTTTCCTCTAGATGCTTTTGTGATTTTCACTTTGTCACTGGTTTTCAGCAACCAAATTATGATGTGCCTTGGTGTGAATTTCTTTATTTGATTTGGTGTTTGATGACCTTTGTAGATGTATGGATTTGTAGTTTTCTTCACATTTGAACATTCATTATTACTATTATTTCTTCAAGTATATCTCCTTTTCTGGAACCACAATTACATGTAGTATATTGTATGATTGCTTGATACTGGCCCCCAGCTTACTGAGGATCTTTTCACTCATTTCAGGTTATTTTTCTCTGTGTGTTTCATGTAGTATAACTTTTATAGCTTTGTTCTCAAATTCATTTTTTCTTCAGTTTCTAATCCTCTGTTAATCCCATCATCTGGTGTGTATTTTGTTTTACATACTGTATTTTTCATTTCTAGAAGTTTCATTTACATTTCACATATCTATCATTTCTCTACCCATTGTATTCATGTTTTCTTTAAATTTTTGAATGTATTTAGGATTTAGAATAGCTCTTTTGAGGTACTTCTTTAATAACTTGAGTAACTGTTTTACATAAGTCACTGATTAATTTTTACTTCAATGGACATTATTATTTCTACTTTGTAATTAAGAAAACTAAAGCTCAGAGAGGCAAATTAATTCCCCCAAGTAATTTAGCTAATAAGTAGAAAATTAGAGCCCAAGATCATTTAATTCTAATCTTCATCCTCATAGCTACCATGCTATGCAATATTAACTCACTTAACTGGTTGTTTGAACAAGTATTCTACTTTTGTAAACTTCAGTTTCCATGTCTATAGAACTAGAGATTGTGAAGATACCTACTTCAGAGCATTGTATGTTAAAGACACTTCTCCTCTTAAGTTATATTTGCTTCAGTTGGGATAAGAAACTTGTTTCATTTCAGAGGAAAGAACAACAATAACAGAGCTAAGCGTGCATTTGGTTAGGTGGGTAGGGGGGCAACACGTTGTGGAAGGCTCATATAAGTAAGGAAACTTGAGGATCATTCCCTGTAGAGGTCCTTGATAGGAAACAAAAAGCATTAGTGCTCCACTCCTTCATAAATATTTCTGGTACTGCCTGAATATATCAGAGAAGCTATAGTTTTAACTGTAAACTTACTGTGAACTGTGAATTTAAAAAACTGTGAACAATTTTTTAAATGTGAACTTACCATTCTGACATAAATATAGTGTGGAAAAGAAAGAAAGATTGTTTTATATTGGCCATCTAAGTAACCTCTCCCAACAATCCAGGTGGTGATAATGATCAAGATGGCATCTACTGGAAGAAATTTTTATTGTTTTAGATAATTACTTCTTCTTAGATTTATATCCCTTTTCAGAAACTTATCTATGACTGGAGAGCTCAGTTTATTTGCCCTAGGTATCCAGGGTACATTAATGAGTTCCATGATGGATATGTTTCTTTTTTATTAATTTTTTGTTGTTGTTGTTGTTTGAGCTACTACTAAACAGAACCTTTCCTAGGCAACAATCTCGAAAATTCATGCAGGGTTTCCTATTGATGCTTCTGAATAATGTTTTCAAATTGTGGTGCTGGAGAAGACTCTAAAGAGCCCCTTGGATGGCAAGGAGATAAAACCAGTCAACTCAGTATTCATTGGAAGGGCTGATGCTGAAGCTGAAACTCACTGGAAAAGATCCTGGTGCTGAGAAAGATTGAAGGGAAAAGGAGAAGGGGATGACAGAGGATGAGATGTTTGGATGGCACCACTGACTCAATGGACACGAGTTTGGCAAGCTCTAGGAGCTGGTGATGGACAGGGAGGCCTGGTGTACTGCAGTCCATGGGGTCACAAAGAGTCAGACATGACTGAGTGCCTGAACAATAACAGCAACACACTCTGTACTAGGAATACAGAGTTACATGACATGAAATATCTGCTGCTATGGAATTCATAGACTAGTGAGGAAAATAAAATATGAGTTAAAACTAAGCCATGCCATGTGGGGCCACCCAAGACAGGCAGGTCATGGTGGAGAGGTCTGACAGAATGTGGTCCACTGGAGAAGGGAGTGGAAAACCACTTCGGTATTCTTGCCTTGAGAACCCCAGGAACAATATGAAAAGGAAACATGATAGGATACTGAAAGAGGAACTCCCCAGGTCAGTAGGTGCGCAACNTGGAAAAGACTCTGATGCTGGGAGGGATTGGGGGCAGGAGGAGAAGGGGACGACAGAGGATGAGATGGCTGGATGGCATCATGGACTCGATGGACGTGAGTCTGAGTGAACTCCGGGAGATGGTGATGGACAGGGAGGCCTGGCGTGCTGTGATTCATGGGGTCGCAGAGTCGGACATGACTGAGTGGCTGAACTGAACTGAACTGGATATATGCCCAAGACTGGGATTGCAGGATCATATGGTATCTCTATTTTTAAGTTTTTAAAGAAACCTCTGTACTGTTCTCCAAGAAACTTACACGTGTGCACGAAGACTTATGTTCAATGTCAAAACAGCCCTCTCTAAAACAATAATGTTCTGAAGACACACAAATGCCCCGTCAACAAATGACCATATAAATACACTATGAAATGCTTCACACATTAGAATATTAAACAATAGAGCAAAACAAAGGTAGCACAGTGTATCATCATGTAGATGAATCTCTGAGATAAAAAATTAGTTTCACAGGATTACATGCAACATTATATCCTTTATAGAAAGTAAAAGACAATTATAATTAAAAGTTTCCTTTTTGGATTACTTATGAATGCAGTGAGAGAGCATGGAAAGGAAAGAAAAGGAGTAACAAACATGAGACTCAGGATAAAGTCAGGGCAGGTGGAGCTGGAATGAAATAATGGAATGGCCTAATGGTTACGTGAAGGTCACTGTCAAATCCTGGCTTTTGTTTGGGGAGGTGGTCTCCCCAGGGGATCTTCCTGACCCAGCGACTGAACCTGCATCTCTATGTCTACTGCATTGGCAGGTGAGTTCTTTACCTCTTGCGCCACTTGGGAAGCCAAGCTTGTACATCTGAGGTCCTAAAAACACCCAAAGAAACAAGAAAAAAACCAACAAATAAAGAAAAATTGGGTCCAAGTCATACAGTGCTGCATTAAGGACTCAAATTCAGGTTCAGCAGACTCTGAAGCCCCCATTGCCACCAGAACAGAGACCTCTACCCTGCTTTCAACTAGAGCGTACAAACAGTTCAACTGACTCCCATTCACCTACGAGGATAGAGCAACCTTGTCTTCAGGTCATAACCAGAACCAATCAACTTAGTTTTTCCAGGTTGTGTTGAAAGACAAGAAAGGTATCACTAGTCTAACAGACACTTTTGAACAGTACACAGACCAACCAGACCTAGCATCCTGAACTGGAGGGGGCTGTCTCACTCTCACAGACTCAGTGTCCTTGGGACGCAAGGACTTGAGATGATGATAAAGGTGGTGATCCTGATGACTTAACGCTGCTATCTGCTTATCAGCCAGAGCACTACCAATGCTTTTTGACATGTCCCTCACTACAATCTATGACACATGAATTATTATTGTTTCCAATTTAAAGAAAAACTGACTGTAAGAAAAAGAGGTCAAGAAATTTCCCAGAGGACATACCATTATGATGGAAGTCTTGAACCCAGTTGTCTCTTGTTCCATTGTCCAAGCTCTTAATGGTGGCGATACTAATATACACACATATGTACAGAAACGCACATAGTACCAACATAAATATCCATAGTACAACATATGGATATGTACTCTCAAGTGTATAGATACACACATGGGCATGGACACTGCATATATAAATACACACTCATACACATCATACACACATATGCATGAACACACACCCACGCACAACCTGTATTTAGACATACATATTCACACACACGTATTAACACATATGCATATATACTCATAACAGAAGATACATATGCACAAGCACACATGGATAGACACATACATAAGTCTTGAACCCAGTTGTCTCTTGTTCCATTGTCCAAGCTCTTAATGGTGGTGATACTAATATACACACATATGTACAGAAACGCACATAGTACCAACATAAATATCCATAGTACAACATATGGATATGTACTCTCAAGTGTATAGATACACACATGGGCATGGACACTACATATATAAATACACACTCATACACATCATACACACATATGCATGAACACACACCCACGCACAACCTGTATTTAGACATACATATTCACACACACGTATTAACACATATGCATATATACTCATAACAGAAGATACATATGCACAAGCACACATGGATAGACACATACATGAACACACACACACACGCACTCATATGTACAGACACAAACACACGAAACGTTGCCTAGTTTTTCTAGGATTACTTGAGACTCATTAACTATTTTCAGAAACCCTTGTGTCCCTTCTCTTCTCCAGCATATGTCACTGAATCATCCATATGAGAAGCAACTTGGCTTAAAATAGACGTGATTCCCTTGGAGCAGCTGGTCCATGACACCCATCCTGGGGCTCCCGGTTACAATCCTTGCTGGTGATTTTACATGTGCTTCCGGCCATGGCCTGTCCTTCACACCCCTGGACACGGGAGCCTCTCATTGCATCTCACTTTCTGCTCCTCCTCAGCGCCAGGCCCACACCTGCCAGTGGCCTCACAGAGCAACTTAGTGGAAGTGAAGCCATCAATATTTGTGACCATATCTCTTTAAATTCGGAAAAATCTATTAAGTCTTTTTGCTGTGACAAAAGCAAAGAAAAATTTTGCTTAATTGTTGGTGATATATATACCAGATGGAGCCTGGAATGTAACCAGCGCTTAATGAATGGCAGCCATTAATATTATAAAAAATAAGACTCACCATTATCATCACTCACAGAGAGTCTAGACTTCCTAAATTGGCTTCTGAGATCTTATTTTTGGAGGTTTTTAGTTTGGGGCATTGACCTGGTGGCTCAGATTATAAAGAATCTGCCACAGTGTGGGAGAGCCGGTTTGACCCCTGGGTCAGAAAGATCCCCTGGAGAAGGAAATGGCAATTCTCCAGTATTCTTGTCTGGAGAATTCCATGGACAGAGAAGCCTGGTGGGTACAGTCCATGGGGTCACAAAGAGTTGGGCACACTGAGCACCCAACACACACATACACACACCCTTACAGTGTCTAAATGTGAAGTTCTCCCATGAGTTTAGGTTCAGTTATAAGAACATTCTCTCAAATTGGATTTTAAAAGCTAGAGGCTCCAGAGAATAATGAAAGAGTAAATAGGCTACAATTTCCAGTATTAGATGTTGATGTAAGTGAGTGAGATGGGTATGTGAGTTGGGAGTGGGATACAAAAATGCAAAAAAGGAAAAAAGCTCAAAAAGCAACAACAAAAAAGCCTGTACAAACTCTGAATCTCTAAGATATGTGATAGCCAGGGAAAAGGCGCGTGGAACTCCCTTTCCCCCAATTACTGCTTCCCCCTGTCCCCCAAACACACATACACACTTCATTATTTAGTTCTGGGACAGTCCATCAACCACTCAGGTGTCACTAGTGGTAAAGAATCTGCCTGCCAATGCAAGAGATGCAAGTTTGATCCCTGGGTCAGGAAGATCCCCTGGAGGAGGAAATGGCACCCCGCTCCAGTATTCTTGCCTGGAGAATCCCATGGAGGGAGGAGCCTGGTGGGCTGTAGTCTGTAGGGTTGTAAACAGTTGGACACAACTGAGCACACAGACACACACACACACACACACACCCATTCTACCAAATGTCACTTAGACCTTCAAAACACAAAAACTTAACCTTTCCAAAAACGTAGGATGTTGTAGTTTCACCTTGTTAAAAAATAGAGACAACAGACTCCAAATGGAGTCACCTATGCTAAGCCTCATGTCAGCAAACCAAGACTTAAATCCCAACCTTCTTGTAATTCTGCTTCTCCCAGGTCTGTAATCTTATACCAGTCCATCTAGACTTGCCTGGACAGCAGAAATAGGTAACCCACTGATAAGTGGCCCATTTTCCATCCCCCAAAGGAAGTAAGGGAATCTGCTCTTTCTTTCTCCCCACCCCGTGTGCTTATGAAACCCTCCCATTTGGCTCAGCTCCTTGGAGCTTTTTTAACTTTGTCAGATGGGATGCCTCTCGATTCATGAATCATTGAATAAAGCCAATTATATCTTCAATTGGACTCCACTGAATTTTTTTTAAACAACCTGTACCTTTCACAGAGACGGCAGAAACAGAAAAGCAAAAGAGACTAAATATTTGGAATGTCGAGTTTTCACATAAAACTAGAAAATTTTGCTCCATGGCGTCTCAGTAGAAAGTCCTCCAGTGTGATTTCAGATTCAAAGACCATTGGGGTTTGCTCTCAAACTGAATCCTGAGGCCATGGGGGTCCGCAGTGACTACATTTTGCTTTTACATCACAGAAGAAGTGCAGTGGGAGATTGAGAATGATCCAAGGCTAGAAAAAGTTCTCAACACAGAAGAAAATAAGCCAACAGAGCAGGAAAAGCTTCACAAAATCTTCATCCCACCAAGGCTAGAAAACAGGTAAAGGAACATAAGAGATCTTGGCAGCTGCCTCCAGGCTGGTTAGAGACGTGGGCTTTAAATAGATGTTTCCACGGAGAACAGGATCACATCTGGAGCCTACAAGTTAATTTCTCCCAACATCAAACAGATGCTTACTTTTAAAATGCTAAACAGTATATGTTTAAGGAGGCTCTAAGACTAATGTTTTCTAAATACGACAAATGTGGCTTCGTATTTTCTTACAACAGCCAAAATGGTTTTCATGCAGAGAATATCAGTGCTGGGAAGGACCGAGGAAATAAGCTCTTCCAGCCCTCATTTTAGGAAGGAAGAACTGAGACCCCGATTGTTACATGACTTATTGATTCTATGTAGTTTGTGACTGAGCAGGAAGTCAGACCTGAGTGGTGATTTCACTTATTTTAACCTCTCATAAAAACTGGAATTACAGGAACCGTCATGAAAGTGTAAGTGCCAACTAAAAGCAGCCCCTGGGGACCCCTGTTGCTGTTGTTCAATCACTAAGTGGTTTCTAACTCTTTGCAACTCCATGAACTGCAGCACGCCAACTTTCCTGTCCTTCACTATCTTTCAGATGTGAAATCTGGCAGTACTGATGCTGGAGTTTCAGCAGACCCGGCAAAAGGTCCCTGGAAAAGTGGCTGGCCCCTCCCAGGAATTGGGAGCCGCTGCTGATGTCATGGCAGGGACCCAGAGCAGCAGAGGGGAAGGTGGCAGATGCCATATGGTAACTAAGGCCCCTGAGCCCATGAGGTGCACCTTAAATACTCCAGAAAAAAAAGGAGGGGAATAGAAAAGGAGAATCTGGACAGGGCTCTGGAATTCCTGAGATTCAGGCAAAGGGATGAATCAGGGAAACAATCTTTTCTGACTCTTTTAGCTACTGTTTGACTCCCAGGCAGGATGGCTGAGACCAATAGGTCATAAAACCACCGTAAAAAATGTACAACCACAGTCCCGACCACTTGACAAGGTAACCCACCGAGGTGAGCTCTTTCAAATATCCACCAGTCTCACAAGAAAGGCATTTGCCTGCCCACCGTACACACAAAGCCCGGGGAATCTCAGAGACACTGTGGTTGAGTCTTGATTTTAATACAAGTCTGCTGACTCGGGAAGCCGCCCAGGAGACACAGTGCCCCAGGCGTGACCCATTTATCCATTAGAATCATCATCTCAGTAGGCTATCCAGGGCAGCACAATTCAAAATCAACAGCTCTTCTTCTTCCTCTTTGCTTTTTCCCCCCAGATTATCGTCTGGATCCAGGAACAAGTTTACTGACGACAAGGAACAAGTTTACTTCCGAAAATGACGTCACCAGGAAGTCTTTGTTTCCTCATTTCTAACATGCGCTTTTTCTCTGACTGTTTCAACATCTTTGAAATCAGGATGTGAAACTGATCCGTATATTCATGTGACGGTGTTTTCTACCCCGAAGCTGTTATTGAATTGATGGGCTGATCGTACAGCAGCAGAGTCATCATATTTCTTTTACCTTTCTATTTTGTACTGGAGTATAGCTGATTGATGACCTGCATTGGGAAGATCCCCTGGAGAAGGGAATGGCTACCCACTCAGTATTCTTGCCTGGAAAATTCCAGGGACAGAGGAGCCTGGTGGGCTACAGTCCATGGGTTTGCAAAGAGTCGGACAGGACGGAGTGACTAACATTTTCATTTTTTTATAGCCAATGAACAATGTTGTGATAGTTTCAGGGGAAGAGGGATGGGACTCAGCCATACATGTACATGTATCTATTCTCCCCCAAACCCCCCTCCCACCCAGGCTGCCACATAATATTGAACAGAGGCCCATGTGCTATACAGTAGCTCCTTGCTGGTTATCTATCTTAAACTCCCTAATTATCCCTTTCCCCAGTCTTCCACCTGGCAACCATAAGTGGTTCTCTAAGTCTGTGAGTCTGTTTCTGCTTCGTAAATCAGTTCATTTGTATTTTTTTTAGAGGACAAACACCTCTGAAAACTCAGATTAACCATTCTCACATGCTTATCTGGCATGTTTCTGCCCTGGAACATGTCTATAAGTTCTCTACTTATCAATCAGTAGAAATGAGGGTATGGCATAAACTGGCAAAAAGCTGAGGCCTTAAATTCCTAGATTCAATCACTAAGGCTTAGCGAGGGCCTCTCCATGGCAGATCCAAAATTCCTTGAATGAACCTGCTGTGGTAAAATCCATCCCATTGAAATAGGTGTGACTGAAAGCTTTTGATAGAGGGTATCAGGTATATTTTGATGCTGTTCCGGTACTGAGTTTAATATTAGTAGATCATTTCATTTTTATTGGGGAGATAGCAAGGTTTAACTTGGGGTTTCATAGAGTTGGACATGACTGAGCGACTAACACCACACACACACACACACTCTGCTTCATTTCATAGCTTTACGAAGTTACTTAAACTCTCTGGATGTTTCTCCTCATCTAAAAAAGTGAAATGAATGGTACCTGCTGCATAGAGCTATGGTAAAGATTGTGATCTCTTAACAAAAATTATTCCAAATTTCTTTGTGAAATAAAATGAAGAATACAGAACAAAGAGAAAGATGAAAAGACTGGCATGTGATAGGTGTTCAGTAACTGTTCATTACCTTCCCTGAGCCAGAGTTTATATTATTCCCATCCTAAAAGGGAGAATTTCCGTTACTGTAATCAATAAATATATGAAAATAACTCCTAACCACCAAGTGTGAGACCTTCCAAAGAATCAAAGTATTCATCTGCTTCAAAGTGAAAATCTGTAGCAAATTATAATCGGAGGCACACAGCTTCAAAGAGAAGGCTGACTTGAATTAAAAAAAGATGAAAATAATGCTAAGTCCAGCATGAAACGATGACTCAGAAAACTGGCCTGCAGGCCTCTGTGACTCTTACTGTACAATCAATGGCTGCCTTGTGTAGAGGAAGGTGCAATTTCCCCCGATTAATAGAATGACCCTTTCACGCTTTCGAGAACTGTGTGTAACTTTTGAAGAAAGACATGCAAACCCAAATTTAAAAGACAGAGAAAAATAAATAAACATGCTAGGTGTAGCTTAATTTCAGTTTTTGCTGTTTTTTGACTTATAAATTTGCCCAATCGGTGTCTGCAGTTGTACTTTACAAGGAGTGGATGCTGTTGCCAATACATGATCATCTCTCTACTTATCCCTGCTACTCAAATAATATTGAAGGAGCTTAAATATTTATTTTTGAAACAAGTAATGCAAATACTATTGCTGCTAGTCAGTCGCTAAGTCTCCTCTTGGATCATTAACACTAGATTTGACAAGAATTTCTTTCTATATTAATGGTTCTAAAGAAGCTATATTCTAATACTATTTTGTATTATTATCACATTATGCATTAGAGTTGTTGTTGCTGTTTAGCTGCTAAGTTGTGTCCCACTCTTTGCGATCCCATGGACTGTAGCCCACCAGGCTCCTCTGTCCACGGAATTTCCAGGCAAGAATACTGGGGTGGGCTGCCATTTACTTCTCTAGGGGGTCTTCCTGACCCAGGGACTGAACCCAAGTCTCCTGCATTTTCAGGGAGATTCTTTGCCACTGAGCCATCAAGGAAGCCCCAATGCATGTATTTAAAAGATAGATGATTCTCTTGTATACTGCTCTTCTGAATGTGTTTACCAATAGATGTCCTCAAAGGGAACTCAAAATTATATCATGCTAATTATTTCCCCATAGGAACCCAGATCCATTTTCCACGTGCCTCCATACCAGGGAGTTGGGGATAGGGTGAGGGTTTACTCCTAGGACCTACTCCCATCACTCAGGCTGCCTGATCCTCTGCTCAGATTGACTGACTTTGGGAGACAGCATCAGGACTGAAGTAGAGGAGACATAGGTTGGGGTACTTTCCCTGGGTTTACTCCCAGCTATGATGCCATGTGCTTCCCAAGGGCTGCATATGTCTCCAAGGACCTGATGTCCAAGGACCATTCAGTTTGCAGATTCCTTAAAAAACTAAAAACAGAACTACATACGACCCAGCAATCCCACTCCTGGTCATAAATCCATAACCACAAAACCATAATTCAAAAACACACGTGCACCCTAATGTCTACTGCAGCTGTATTTACAATAGCCAAGACATGGAAACAACTGAAATGTCCATCAACAGAGAAATGGGTAAAGAAGATGTGGTACACATATTCAATGGGATATTAGCCATAAAAAGGAACAAAACCGTGCCATTTGCAGAAAGGCGGATGGACCTAGAGACTGTTATACAGAATGAAGTAAGTCAGAAAGAGAAAAAATATCCTATAATATCGCTTATATGTGGAATCTAGAAAAATGGTGCAGATGAAGTGTCTGACTCTTTGTGACCCCATGGACTGTAGCCCACCAGGCTCCTCTGTCCATGGAATTCTCCAGTCAAGAATACTGCACTGGGTTGCCATTTCCCTCTCCAGGGGATCTTCCTGATCCAGAGATTGAACCCAGGTCTCCCACATTTCAGCAGACTCTTTACCGACTAAGCCACCAGGGAAGACTTATGCAGATGAACTAATTTGCAAAGCAGAAAGACACAGACGTAGAGAACAACCATAGAGATACCAAGGGGAGAAGTAGGGGGTGGAATGAATTGGGAGGTTGGGATTGACATGTACACACTACTATGTATAAAACAAGTAACTAATGAAAACCTGCATGGGCGCAGGAGGGCCGAGAGGAGCCACTCCATGTTCAAGGTCAGGAGGGGCCGCAGTGAGGAGATACCCCTCATCCAAGGTAAAGAGCAGCGGCTGCGCTTTGCTGGAGCAGCCGTGAAGAGATACCCCACGCCCAAGGTAAGAGAAACCCAAGTAAGACGGTAGGTGTTGTGAGAGGGCATCAGAGGGCAGACACAATGAAACCATAATCACAGAAAACTAGTCAATCTAATCACACTAGGACCACAGCCTAGTCTAACTCAATGAAACTAACCCATGCCCTGTGGGGCCACCCAAGATGGGTGGGTCATGGTGGAGAGGTCTGACAAAATGTGGTCTACAGGAGAAGGGAATGGCAAACGACTTCAGTATTCTTACCTTGAGAACCCCATGAACAGTATGAAAAGGCAAAATGATAGGCTACTGAAAGAGGAACTCCCTAGGTTGGTAGGTGCCCAATAAACTACTGGAGATCAATGGAGAAATAACTCCAGAAAGAATGCAGGGATGGAGCCAAAGCAAAAACAATACCCAGCTGTGAATGTGACTGGTGATAGAAGCAAGGTCTGATGCTGTAAAGAGCAATATTGCATAGGAACCTGGAATGTCAGGTCCATGAATCGAGGTAAATTAGAAGTGGTCAAACAGGAGATGGCAGGAGTGAACATTGACATTCTAGGAATCAGTGAACTAAAATGGACTAGAATGGGTGAATTTAACTCAGATGACCATTATATCTACTACTGTGGGCAGGAATCCCTTAGAAGAAATGGAGTAGCCATCATGGTCAACAAGAGAGTCCGAAATGCAGTACTTGGATGCAATCTCAAAATGACAGAATGATCTCTGTTCGTTTCCAAGGCAAACCATTCAGTATCACAGTTATCCAAGTCTATGCCCCAACCAGTAATGCTGAAGAAGCTGAAGTTGAATGGTTCTATGAAGACCTACAAGAGCTTTTAGAACTAACACCCAAAAAAGATGTCCTTTTCATTATAGGGGACTGGAATGCAAAAGTAGGAAGCCAAGAAACACCTGGAGTAACAGGCAAATTTGGCCTTGGAATATGGAATGAAGCAGGGCAAAGGCTAATAGAGTTTTGCCAAGAGAACGCACTGGTCATAGCAAACACCCTCTTCCAACAACACAAGAGAAGACTCTACACATGGACATCACCAGATGGACAACACTGAAATCAGACTGATTATATTCTCTGTAGCCAAAGATGGAGAAGCTCTATACAGTCATCAAAAACAAGACCGGGAGCTGACTGTGGCTCAGATCACGTGCTCCTTATTGCCCAATTCAGACTTAAATTGAAGAAAGTAGGGAATTTTCATTATAGGGGACTGGAATGCAAAAGTAGGAAGTCAAGAAATACCTGGAGTAACAGACAAATTTGGCCTTGGAATACAGAATGAAGCAGGGCAAAGGCTAATAGAGTTTTCCCAAGAGAACGCACTGGTCATAGCAAACACATCTTCAAACAACACAAGAAAAGACTCTACACATGGACATCACCAGATGGTCAACAATGAAATCAGACTGATTATATTCTCTGCAGCCAAAGATAGAGAAGCTCTATACAGTCAGCAAAAACAAGACTAGGAGCTGAGTGTGGCTCAGATCATGAACTCCTTATTGCCAAATTCAGACTTAAATTGAAGAAAGTAGGAAAAACCACTAGACCATTCAGGTATGATGTAAATCAAATCCCTTATGATTATACAGTGGAAGTGAGAAATAGATTTAAGGAACTAGATCTGATAGATAGAGTGCCTGATGAACTGTGGAAGGAGGTTCGTGACATTGTATGGGAGACAGGGATCAAGACCATCCCCATGGAAAAGAAATGCAAAAAGGCAAAATGGCTGTCTGGGGAGGCCTTACAAATAGCTGTGAAAAGAAGAGAAGTGAAAAGCAAAGGAGAAAAGGAAAGATATAAGCATCTGAATGCAGAGTTCCAAAGAAACTTTATAGTATCTATTTATATTTTGATTAAAAATTCATCAGAGATTGATTTGTGTATGATATGACCTACCTAAAGAAGGAGATGGCAACCCATTCCAGTATTCTTGCCTGGAGAATCCCATGAACAGATCGCCTAGCAGGCTATAGCCCATGGGGTTACAGAGTCAGACATGACTGAGTGACTAACATGTACATACACATGACATATAAATAATGGTCATTTATTCCCATGAAAGTGAAAGTGAAACTGAAGTCCCTCAGTCATGTCCAACTCTTTGAGACCCCATGAACTGTAGACAATGACATTCCTCCATCCATGGAATTTTCCAGGCAAGAGTACTGGAATGGGTTGCCATTTCCTTCTCCAGGGGGTCTTTCCCACTCGGGATTGAACCCGGGTCTCTCATATTGCAAACAGATGCTTTTACCTTCTGAGCCACCAGGTAAGCTCCCCCATTTAGTCCCATATTCATATCCAATTGACCCAGCACTATTTGTTGACAAGAGTATCCTACCCATACTGCACTGCAAGGCTACTTTTGTAATATAAGCAAGTAACTGAGTAGATATGACTTTGTTTCTGAATTCTCTATTCCGTTCCATTGGCCTAATGACTATAACTACCACTTTGCTATAGATATATGATACATCCTTTTAGTTGTATAAGTCATTCTAGTTTGATTTTTAAGATATGTTATTTTATGAAAATTTTAGATTCACCATGTTAATTTTCACTGAAACTTACTGTGTTGCTTGAATAATTGATACATTTAGGGAAGGTTGACATATTTACAATGTTAAGTTTTTTGGTTCATGTGCATTATATACTCTGCTGCTGCTTCTAAGTCACTTCAGTCGTGTCCGATTCTGTGCGACCCCATAGACCGCAGCCCACCAGGCTCCCCCGTCCCTGGGATTTTCCAGGCAAGAACACTGGAGTGGGTTGCCATTTCCTTCTCCAATGCATGAAAGTGATAAGTAAAAGTGAAGTCACTCAGTCGTGTCTGACTCTTAGCGACCCCATGGACTGCAGCCTACCAGGCTTCTCCATCCATGGGATTTTCCAGGCAAGAGTACCTGAGTGGGGTGCCGTCGCCTTCTCCATTATATACTCTACCATGTATTTACTCTACCATGTATTTACTCCCTTTTTACTAGGTCTTTACTTTTCTAAAAAAATGATTTGCAGTTGTATGTATACTTTATATCATTTGTTAGAGTTATTATTGAGTGATGTTTCTTGAAGCTACTGTACATTATTTCATTTATCAAACTTCATTTTTTTCTGGAATATATAAATATAATTGATATGTTAATGTTTTCATGTTGAATTCACATCAATAATTCAGCAAACTCATTTATTCCAACAGCTTCCTGAATATTATTTTGGACTTATTATGTGTCAACCATGTTATTTTGCAAATCTGTACATAATAAGTTGTATTGCTTTTATTGTTCTTTCTGATCCCATATTTTCCTTTTTTTCCATTGACTTAATTGTACTGGATAGATTTTCACGTTGAAAAATTGAATAGCAGATACGGAAATGCCATCATTACTGATAGTAGAGGGAAGGTTTTCAATATTTCAGCACGTATGTTACTGATTCTAGACATTTCATGAGGCCCACTGCATTCACACCATTTTCTGAGACCTGAGAATATGCTCTCTGCACCCTAAAAATAACAGCTTCCTCACTATTTTCCAAATCTGGCATGTTTTAATGAAAGTGCTTGCACAGAAACTGGCACGTTACCTTGCTTCATGCCTTTCATGACATAGATGCCTTTCTGCTCTATTTTCTAGGTCACTCCATATGATTAACAGGTTTCTCTTTCTGCTTTTTCTTTGTGTGCTTCCTTTTCTGTAAATTATTGTGAATGTACACTTAATATTTTTTTAAACAGTGATCTACAATTAATAACCATTCAAAGTATAAATGACCTATCAAAGACATCATTATCAGCCACAGACAAGCACTGAGTACCCTTTGACTGTGTGACACCTTGTGTGTTAGAAAACACAACTCCTAGCCACATTTAGGTCATAACACTGGATTTGTGATTTAAACTTTCTTGAGAATGAGGCCATGTGATTCAATGGGTAACTCAGAGAAAGCCTAACATTTGAGAACTATGCCATTTAATTATATCTGTTATTTTTATTTTTCTGTGTATTCTTTCCATGCCATGCTCCCTTTTCCATGATGTCTTTTCTGGTTGATTCTATTATATTCAAGATTTATCTACATCTCTATTATACTATCATTATTAAGACTGTAGTAAGTTGCTATCACTTCATGGGAAATAGTTGGGGAAACAGTGGAAACAGTGTCAGACTTTATTTTGGGGGGCTCCAAAATCACTGAAGATGGTGATTGCAGCCATGAAATTAAAAGACGCTTACTCCTTGGAAGAAAGGTTATGACAACCTAGATAGCATATTGAAAAGCAGAGACATTACTTTGCTGAATAAGGTCCATCTAGTCAAGGCTATGGTTTTTCCAGTAGTCATGTATGGATGTGAGAGTTGGACTATGAAGAAATCTGAGCACCAAAGAGTTGATGCTTTTGAACTGTGGTGCTGGAGAAGACTCATTAGAGTCCCTTGGACTGCAAGGAGATCCAACCAGTCCATTCTGAAGGAGATCAACCCTGAGTGTTCTTTGGAGCTAATGATGTTAAAGCTGAAGCTCCAGTACTTTGGCCACCTCATGCAAAGAGTTGACTCATTGGAAAAGATTCTGATGCTGGGAGGGATTGGGGGCAGGAGGAGAAGGGGACGACAGAGGATGAGACGGCTGGATGGCATCACCAATTTGATGGACATGACTTTGAGTGAACTCCAGGAATTGATGATGGACAGGGAGGCCTGGCATGCTGCAATTCATGGGGTCGCAGAGTTGGACACAGCTGAGCGAATGAACTGAACTGAACTGAAGCTGCACGGCTGGATGGCATCACCAATTTGATGGACATGACTTTGAGTGAACTCCAGGAATTGATGATGGACAGGGAGGCCTGGCATGCTGCAATTCATGGGGTCGCAGAGTTGGACACAGCTGAGCGAATGAACTGAACTGAACTGAAGCTGCTATAGGGTTCAACTTCCATCTTAAAATGTGAGGTACCCTGGAGAATTAGTGCAGTGTTTTGCTGATTTTTATTTATCCTGTAAAGACTTAACATACATTTGCCAAATTGCATGAAATTGATTAAAATAGAAACTTGTTGTTTTAGTCACTAAGTCTTGTCCAACTCTTGTGATTTCATGGACTGTGTAGCCCACCAGGATCCTCTTTCCATGGGATTTCCCAGGCAAGATACTGGAATGGATTGCCATTTCGTACTCCAGGGAATTTTCCGGACCCAGAGACTGAACTTGCATCTCCTGCATTGGAAGGCAGATTCTTCACTACTTCATCAGGGAAGCCCCAAATAGAAACTAAATGGGTGCTTATTAACTTAGTCATGGGACAATTCAGTCAAGTGCTTTAGAAAATAATCATAATACTACATGGTATTTATTTGTCCCTCCTATTTTATACCATCCAGGACCCACCTCAGAAGATGCATCAGGAATTTAGCATATCTGTGAATTTCGGAGTACTGTTGAGACTGTAAAACTGAAAAGGTCAGTTTTCATCCCAATTCCAAAGAAAGGCAATGCCAAAGAATGCTCCAACTACCGCACAATTGCACTCATCTCACATGCTAGTAAAGTAATACTCAAAATTCTCCAAGCCAGACTTCAGCAATATGTGAACCGTGAACTCCCTGATGTTCAAGCTGGTTTTAGAAAAGGCAGAGGAACCAGAGATCAAATTGCCAACATCCGCTGGATCATGGAAAAAGCAAGAGAGTTCCAGAAAAACATCTATTTCTGCTTTATTGATTATGCCAAAGCCTTTGACTGTGTGGATCACAGTAAACTGTGGAAAATTCTGAAAGAGATGGGAATACCAGACCACTTGACCTGCCTCTTGAGAAATCTGTATGCAGGTCAGGAAGCAACAGTTAGAACTGGACATGGAACAACAGACTGGTTCCAAATAGGAAAAGGAGTACGTCAAGGCTGTATATTGTCACCCTGCTTATTTAACTTATATGCAGAGTACATCATGAGAAATGCTGGACTGGAAGAAACACAAGCTGGAATCAAGATTGCTGGGAGAAATATCAATAATCTCAGATATGCAGATGACACCACCCTTATGGCAGAAAGTGAGGAGGAGCTAAAAAGCCTCTTGTTGAAAGTGAAAGAGGAGAGTGGAAAAGTTGGCTTGAAGCTCAACATTCAGAAAACGAAGATCATGGCATCTGGCCCCATCACTTCATGGGAAATAGATGGGGAAACAGTAGAAACAGTGTCAGACTTTGTTTTTTTGGGCTCCAAAATCACTGCAGATGGTGACTGCAGCCATGAAATTAAAAGGCGCTTACTCCTTGGAAGAAAAGTTATGACCAACCTAGATAGTATATTCAAAAGCAGAGACATTACTTTGCCGACTAAGGTCCGTCTAGTCAAGGCTATGGTTTTTCCTGTGGTCATGTATGGATGTGAGAGTTGGACTGTGAAGAAGGCTGAGCGCCGAAGAATTGATGCTTTTGAACTGTGGTGTTGGAGAAGACTCTTGAGAGTCCCTTGGACTGCAAGGAGATCCAACCAGTCCATTCTGAAGGAGATCAACCCTGGGATTTCTTTGGAAGGAATGATGCTAAAACTGAAGCTCCAGTACTTTGGGCACCTTATGCGAAGAGTTGACTCATTGGAAAAGACCCTGATGCTGGGAGGGATTGGGGGCAGGAGGAGAAAGGGACGACCGAGGATGAGATGGCTGGATGGCATCACAGACTCAATGGACGTGAGTCTGAGTGAACTCCGGGAGTTGGTGATGGACAGGGAGGCCTGGCGTGCTGCGATTCATGGGGTCGCAAAGAGTCGGACACGACTGCGCGACTGAACTGAACTGTTGAGACTGTACTCAACTTGATGACATGTTGAAAATTATATTTTATGCTAATATTAACCAAATCATTATACTTTTTCTATAAATACTTGCAAATGAAGTAAAAGGAAACATGTAACCTCAAGTATGCACTTTGCATGTTCTTGGGTGGTTTTATTCCAAATTACTTTTTAAATGAATCTTCTTGACCCATTGTCAAAGTTCTTTTGTTCTTGATCTAGATTTTAATGAGGAAAGATATTTGGACTTTTTTCCCCTTTTAACTGTTTGGATTTTTTATTTAAGAACCAGATTTTTTTCAGGTGTGTGATATAGGTGATATCTATGATTCAGTAGAACTCTTCTTGCCTTATTGTCACCCTGAACTAATCAGGTCCTGGGGGATATTTGGTCACTTCTCCAGAGACATTCATCAGTGCTAATGGGCACAGGTAATTCTGCCCATTTGTTTTTGTTTTATTTAAAAACAGATGGCCATGACATCAGGGGTATCTTATGAGTTTATCAACTATTTTTCTTTAATCTCTGAGGATTAAATTTATAAATGTAAATATAGATAATCTTTGTAATAAATAGTAAAGTTTGTAATTTATAAGGTGAGATACATTTAAAAATTGTTCTTTAGTGGCTAAATCATGTCTGACTCTTTTGAACCTCATGGACTCTCACTCACCAGGCTCTTCTGTCCATCGGATTCTCCAGGCAAGAATACTGGAGAGAGTTGGTGTTTCCTTCCCAGAGGATCTTCCTAACTTGGGGATCAAACCCACATATTCTGCATTGGCAAGTGGTTTCTTTACTGCTGAGCCACCAAGGAAGCCCTTTTAAAAGATTCAGTTCAGTTCAGTTCAGTTGCTCAGTCGTATCCGACTCTTTGTGATCCCATGAATTGCAGCACGCCAGGCCTCCTTTTCCATCACCAACTCCCGGAGTTCACTCAGACTCACGTCCATTGAGTCAGTGATGCCATCCAGCCATCTCATCCTCTGTCGGCCCCTTCTCCTGCTCCCAATCCCTCCCAGCATCAGAGTCTTTTCCAATGAGTCAACTCTTCGCATGAGGTGGCCAAAGTACTGGAGTTTCAGCTTTAGCATCATTCCTTCCAAAGAAATCCAAGGGCCGATCTCCTTCAGAATGGACTGGTTGGATCTCCTTGCAGTCCAAGGGACTCTCAAGAGTCTTCTCCAACACCACAGTTCAAAAGCATCAATTCTTC
>SJXQ01003747.1:466727-591093 GCA_006408695.1 Aepyceros melampus
TGGGGGCAGAAGGAGAAGGGGACGACCGAGGATGAGATGGCTGGATGGCATCACGGACCCAATGGACATGAGTCTGAGTGAACTCCGGGAGTTGGTGATGGACAGGGAGGCCTGGCGTACTGCGATTCGTGGGGTTGCAAAGAGTCAGACACGACTGTGCGACTGAA
Source organism: Aepyceros melampus (assembly GCA_006408695.1). Taxonomy (NCBI): domain Eukaryota; kingdom Metazoa; phylum Chordata; class Mammalia; order Artiodactyla; family Bovidae; genus Aepyceros; species Aepyceros melampus. The sequence continues at coordinate 466,895 of SJXQ01003747.1, forward strand.
CTGAACTGAACTGAACTGATGAACCATAGCCTGCCAGGCTCCACTGTCCATGGGATTTTTCCAGCAAAAATACTGAAATGGGTTGCTATGCCCTCCTCCAGGAGATCTTCCCCACGCAGGGATCAAACCCACGTCTCCTGCACCATAGGTGGATTATGTAATGCTGAGCCACCTGGCAGCCCAGACATAGGTATCTGAGGGGGATTCAGATATCAGGTTGTCAGCTGGAAAGCAGCACTGGACAATGCAACAGTGCGGCCGGCCTCCAGGCAGACATTTCCCCCTGAATTTAGACCACATTATCCGCAGGCGAGTAAATTCTCAGAAAAGATACCTTTCCAGCTCCATGAAATAACATCCCATAACTTTTAACTCAAAGAACACTTGAATTCTAAATGTTGACTAATTTGAGCTTCCAAACTTGATTTTAGAAGAAAATCTTCGGAGCTGATTGATAGCATTAATGTATGAATACAAGAAGAGAATGGTTTAGTTATGCACACAAGATATAACAGACAACAGAGGGGAACAGTCACTTGAATAACTTAACCCTTCCCAGTAGAGGAGGGTGATCAATGATGTCAAACTCTTTGTATCTCTCCAGTCAGATTAATAAATTTAAACATCTATCAGGGAGATACATATAACACAAAGGACAAAGAAACAGATATTTCCAAGGTGTTTCTTCAAAACTGTTTCTTTCTAGGGAGTAAAATGGATGTCAGTTCAGTTCAGTTCAGTCACTCATCATGACCAACTCTTTGCAACCCCATAGACTGCAGAATACCAAGCCTCTCTGTCCATCACCAGCTCCCGGAGTTTACTGAAACTTATCTCCATTGAGTCAGTGATGCCACCCAACCATCTCATCCTTTGTCGTCCCCTTCTCCTCCTGCCCTCAATCTTTCCCAGCATCAGGGTCTTCTCAAATGAGTCAGCTCTTCGCATCAGGTGGCCAAAGTACTGGAGTTTCAGCTTCAACATCAGTCCTTCCAATGAACACCCAGGACTGATCTCCTTTAGGATGGACTGGTTGAATCTCTTTGGTGTCCGAGGGACTCTCAAGGTCTTCTCCAACACCACAGTTCAAAAGCATCAGTTCTTCAGCACTCAGATTTCTTTATAGTCCAACTCTCACATCCATGCATGACCACAGGAAAAACCATAGCCTTGATTAGATGGACCTTTGTTGACAAAGTAATGTCTCTGCTTTTTAATATGCTGTCTAGGTTGGTTATAACTTTCCTTCCAATAAGTAAGTGTCTTTTAATTTCATGGCTGCAATCACCATCTGCAGTGATTTTGGAGCCCCCTCCCCCCAAATGAAGTCAGCCACTGTTTCCCCATCTATTTTCCATGAAGTGATAGGACCAAATCCTATGGTCTTAGTTTTCTGAATGTTGAGTTTTAAGCCAACTTTTCACTCTTCTCTTTCACTTTCATCAAGAGGTTCTTTAGTTCTTCACTTTATGACATAAGGGTGCTGTTATCTGCATATCTGAGATTATTGATATTTCTCCCAGCAATCTTGATTCCAGTTTATGCTTCATCCAGCCCAGTATTTGTCACAGTGTAGTCTGCATATAAGTTAAATAAGCAGGGTGACAATATACAGCCTCGATGTACTCCTTTTCCTATTTGGAACCAGTATGTTATTCCATGTCCAGTGGATGTCACCTTTCTGGAAACCTGTGGAGAGAGGAATGTGTTGCTGTGTAGTCGCTAAATCATGTTAGATTCTTTGCAACCCCATGGACTCTAGCCCTCTAGGCTCCTTTGACCATGGGATTTCCCAGGCAAGAATATGGGAGTTGGTAGGGGCTCATCCCTACCAGGGATTGAACCTGCATCTCCTATACTGACAGGCCGATTCGTCACCACTGAGCCATTAGGGAAGCCCAAGAAGAATGTGGTTCCCTGTAACAGAAATTATTATTCCTTCTAGCTTACAGATAAGGTCAGAGACCTTAAAGCAGTAAAGTCACTTGCACGATGTCTCACAGGGAATAATGGAGTAAGGACTCAAATCCAGATTTTTAGATACATATAGTTTATATTCTTTAAAGTAGCCAAGGAGACAGATACAATAAAAATTGATGTAAAAATTGTTTTGGGACACATTAGTGACTAAACAAGAACAACAAGAAAACCTACATATGACCAATAACCAAGAACAGATATTTATCTGACTTTAAGGATCATTATGCAAATAAAAAATTAAATTAGCTAATGTTTTACATTAAGGTCTTTTACAAATGAAGTTATGAAAATATTGCTTCTCTGGTGACTCAGACAGTAAAGAATCCACCTGCATTGTGGGAGATTGTGTTTGATCCCTGGTTTGGGAAGATCCCCTGGAGAAGGGAATAGCAACCTACTCCAGTATTCTTCCTGGAGAATCCCCATGGATGGATGAGCCTGGAGGGATACAGTCCATGGGGTTGCAAAGGGTCGGACATGACTGAGCAACTAAGCACATTCACACAAAGTTATGAAGATACTACCGATTATTATCACAGTTATTGTATTTCCATCAGATTTCTATAGTATAAGGTTAATGATACTTGCTTTGGCTACATTTTGAATTGCTATGAGGATTAAACACAATAATGTGCCTAGAATTTCTGTATAAGCTAGAAAGCACTATACAAATGAAGGTTACCATTATTGATTTGTACATTAATTGTTAGTTTTCAAATATGCGTTAGTTCATGCTTTAGTGATGAAAATTTGAAGTACAAAATCTGTTAGGAAATGCTATTGTAAAGTAAATAGAGGTTGAGACATAATTTCAGATGAAAAAAATGTAGCCAAGAGAGTGATTACCACTAATTGAACATTGCATTTTATTGATTTTGTAGTTTCTTTCTACTTTCTGGCTCAGAATGCAGAGAAGCTAAAAGGTGTATGCCTTGGAAAACATTCATGTAAATCTAATTTATCAGCTTGATGGCATTCTTGATACCAAAAAATGTGGTGCCTGGAGTTCACCTGGAAGCTTGTTGAAAATGCAGAGTCTCAGATCCACTTTAGATTTACTGAATCAGAATCTTGAGAAACACTTCTCTATTGGAAAAAAAAAAATCAGTGACTTATTACACCACTAAAAGTACATATGATTATTGGATTTCTCTAACATCTCACATGCTAGTAAAGTAATGCTCAAAATTCTCCAAGCCAGGCTTCAGCAATACATGAACCGTGAACTCCCTGAAGTTCAAGCTGGTTTTAGAAAAGGCAGAGGAACCAGAGATCAAATTGCCAACATCCACTGCATCATGGAAAAAGCAAGAGAGTTCCAGAAAAACATCTATTTCTGCTTTATTGACTATGCCAAAGCCTTTGACTGTGTGGATCACAATAAACTGTGGAAAATTCTGAAAGAGATGAGAATACCAGACCATCTGACCTGCCTCTTGAGAAATCTGTATGCAGGTCAGGAAGCAACAGTTAGAACTGGACATGGAACAACAGACTGGTTCCAAATAGGAAAAGGAGTACGTCAAGGCTGTATACTGTCACCTTGCTTATTTAACTTCTATGCAGAGTACATCATGAGAAACGCTGAACTGGAAGAAACCCAAGCTGGAATCAAGGTTGCCAGGAGAAATATCAATAACCTCAGATATGCAGATGACACCACCCTTATGGCAGAAAGTGAAGAGGAACTAAAAAGCCTCTTGAAAGTGAAAGAGGAGAGTGAAAAAGTTGGCTTAAAGCTCAACATTCGGAAAATGAACATCATGGCATCCGGTCCCATCACTTCATGCCAGATAGATGGGGAAATAGTGGAAACAGTGTCAGACTTTATTTTTTTGGGCTCCAAAATCATTGCAGATGGTGACTGCAGCCATGAAATTAAAAGACGCTTACTCCTTGGAAGAAAAGTTATGACCAACCTAGGTAGCNGAAAGTGAAAGAGGAAAGTGAAAAAGTTGGCTTAAAGCTCAACATTCAGAAAACGAAGATCATGGCATTCGGTCCCATCACTTCATGGGAAATAGATGGGGAAACAGTAGAAACAGTGTCAGACTTTATTTTTTGGGGCTCCAAAATCACTGCAGATGGTGACTGCAGCCATGAAATTAAAAGACGCTTACTCCTTGGAAGAAAAGTTATGACCAACCTAGATAGTATATTCAAAAGCAGAGACATTACTTTGGCGACTAAGGTCCGTCTAGTCAAGGCTATGGTTTTTCCAGTGGTCATATATGGTTGTGAGAGTTGGACTGTGAAGAAGGCTGAGTGCAAAAGAATTGATGCTTTTGAACTGTGGTGTTGGAGAAGACTCTTGAGAGTCCCTTGGACTGCAAGGAGATCCAACTAGTCCATTCTGAAGATCAGCCCTGGGATTTCTTTGGAAGGACTGATGCTAAAGCTGAAACTCCAGTACTTTGGCCACCTCATGCGAAGAACTGACTCATTGGAAGGGACTCTGAGGCTGGGAAGGATTGGGGGCAGGAGGAGAAGGGGACGACCAAGGATGAGATGGCTGGATGGCATCACTGACTCGATGGATGTGAGTCTGGGTGAACTCCGGAGTTGGTGATGGACAGGGAGGCCTGGAGTGCTGCGATTCATGGGGTCGCAAAGGGTCAGACATGACTGAGCAACTGAACTGAACTGATTTATCCTATCTGTTGAATATTTTAATGTGAATAATTTTATGTTTTGAGTTCTGTTTGCTCTCTTTTAATTCTGCCTATTCATTTCTGGACTTCTTTTAGTATTTGATCCCTTTGTTAGCTCATATTTTAATTTTCATTTTTTAAAATGTATTCATTTTATATTCCTTTCTAAAGTGTCGTATCTGGATTTCATGACAATCTTAACCAGTTTTCTTCTCTTGATGTTCACTCATGGTAATGTTACCCTTCTGCATATGTTGGTTCTTTTGGCAGATCTTTCCCACTGGAAATCCAAGGACCTAGATAATGCTTCTGGTGTAAGTGACTGATACACGGCACATGAAACCACTTTTAGCTCTCTTCCAAAGTTAAAATTTGCTGCTATACTGAAGTTGAGCATTGAATTGTGGTAGTGATCATAATAGACATTTGCGCTCAGAACAATCCAAGGTCTAGTTTCAACTTACCTTTTGTTTCCGGTTTTAATTCTTCCCTGAAACTGCTTTCAATACAGTTGACTTCCTCACTGTCCCTGTATTTGTCTTTCTTTGACTTGACCTTTGAGCAGAATATGTCAGTTTTGTAACCCATTCTTCTATCTTCTTTCTCAAAATATTCTCTTGTTGTGGCATATATGGCATTGCCTTTTTTCCCCTTATGCCTTTATAGCCACTATTTAAAGTCTTTTGGACTATTTTCTCCCTGATTCCTGAACTTTAAATATTGTTGTACTGATTCTCTCCTTTAATTGTCTCCTTCTTATACATAATATTGAAGCAAACTCATCCAAAACCATGAAATTGATGCCAGTGGTTTTTATCTTTATTTATGGTTAAGTTCTTTTTTTGAGGTCAGTTATCTGTTGTTGCATGAAAAAGTACCCTAAATTTGACAGTATAAAGCACCAATAAGTTTTATGCTCACACAGTATCTGAGGGTCAGGAATCTGGAAGCAGCTTAACTGGATGTTATGGTTCCAAGTGTTTCAGCATACTAGAAGATATCTATGGATGGGATTTCAGTTATCTGAGGACTTGACAGGGACTGATGATCTGATCCCAGGATGGCTCACATGGCTGTTTTCAGAAGTCCTCAGGTCCTTGTCTTGTGGACCTGTTTTCAGCAGTGCCTGAGGTTCCTTAAAACATGGCTCCTGATTTCTTACAATATGAGTCACCCGAGACAGAACAACAAGGGAAACCATGATACTTTTTATAATCTAAGCGCAGAAGAGACATGTAATGATTTTCTTTCATGTTCTGTTGGTCACACAGACCGATGTTGATAGAATGTGGGAGGAGGGTGGAAAAGGGTATGGATCCAGGAGGCAGAAATCATGAGGGGCAGTCCTGGGGTGGCTACCCCCAGATCCAAATTTGATGCCTACATTTATCTATTTGGAACTTCAAACTCAGGAAGTATAAAAAACCCATTGCATTCTCATTCAAATGTTTTGCATTATACCAAAACTGTAATCATTTACTCATCCACCCAGTTAGAAGAAATGGAGTAGCCCTCATAGTCAACAAAAGAGTCCAAAATGCAATGACAGAAAGTTTCTCTCAGTCATGTCCAACTCTTTGTGACCCCCATGGACTATATAGTCCATGGAATTCTCTAGGTCAGAATACTGGGGTGGGTAGCCCTTCCCTTCTCCAGGGGATCTTTCCAATATAAGGATCAAACCCAGGTCTCCTGCATTGCAGGCAGATTCTTTACCAGCTTTAGCAACATGCAGAAATGATTCTTTACCAAAATCCAGTACTTGGGTAAAATCTCAAAAACGACAGAGTGATCTTTGTTTATTTCCAAGGAAAACCACTATACATCACAGTAATCCAAGTCTATGCCCCAACAACTAATGCTGAAGAAGCTGAAGTTGAATGGTTCTATGAAGACCTACAAGACCTTCTANGTGAGTCTGAGTTGGTGATGGACAGGGAGGCCTGGCGTGCTGTGATTCATGGGGTCGCAAAGAGTCGGACATGACTGAGCAACTGAACTGAACAGAACTGAATATGACTAGGCATCTTTCTTTTCCACAGTATTTATGATATATAAATCAAATAAAATTGATATGGTGTGGTTTCTTTTTCTCATGGTACCTATAGCTCAATGGTGGAAGATGGGAATAAATTAAAAATCTCAAAAGTAGAAACTGAGAAAGTTGCTGTGAAGGTGACAGGTTGATGACGCAGATGCTGCCTAGATACAGTTATCTGGGAAGGTTACCTAAGGCAGGTGATGTTGTTTTGGAAGATATGAGACAGCCATTCAATAACTAAGCAAGACTTAAAAGGTTTTAAGGATGAAAAGAGCTCAGTATATTCCAGAAGCTAAAAAGAGGCTAGTATCTCTGAAACGAATTGAATGAGATAGACTGTGGTTGGAAATGAGATTGGATAGACCAGCAGGACCCAGAATAGGTAGTCTTACAAGCCATGGCTACATGTTTTTAACTTATAGTGCAATGGGAAGTCATTGATGTGCTTTAAGCAGGCAAGGGAGGAGTTAAGGTGAACACTTACATTTGAAATAGTTACAATTTATATTTGAGAAAGAATTAATCAGGCTCCTGTATGGAGCATAAATTGGACAGGCATGTTAGAAGTCTGCAGGAATAATACAGATGGCAGAGAAGAAAGTGATAAATGGATTTTGAAAGTGAAAATCACTCAGTCATGTCCAATTCTGTGCAACCCCATGGACTATACAGTCCATGAAATTCTCCAGGCTGGAATACTGGAGTGGGAAGCTCTTCGCTTCTTCAGAGGATCTTCCCAACCTAGGGATCAAACCCAGGTCTCCCACATTGCAGGCAGATTCTTTATCAGTTGAGCCACCAGGGAAGTCCAAGAGTACCAGAGTTGGTAGCCTATCCCTTCTCCAGTGGATTTTCCTGACTCAGGATTTTAGCAGCATTTATTTGTATTAGTGTGTGCCCTCAAATCCATTTTTTATCCTTTCTCTTTTCGGTTATACATTTAGAGTGTTTCCCTGCTGCATGTGGCTTGCACTGACACAGAGCATTAGTTGGAGTTTGGTAGAATATTTCGGCAGGTGTACCATCTTCCCATGGCTTCAGCTCTCTCCGCATTGGCTTGCTTTGGTCCCAGCTTCTATTAGAGGCTCATAGGCTCCAGTCACCAGAAACACCATATTCTTCCTTGGCTCATTTGATAATCTTTGGGTTGCATTACCAATTTCTGCTTAGCTTTTCAGCTTTACTGTCATCTATGAAACCAATTCCTTGCATCAGATTTCCTTTGCTGTTTAGGGCATGCACTGTTATCTTCTGAAAGGATGTAGAAAGTAACAGAAGGGAAAGAATAAAGAATGTTGCCCAGATTTTAGCTTAGACTAATTGGTCACAGAGATTGAATCAGGTGCAGTTTTGAAAGAGATGGTTCATTACTTCACTTTTGGACATTCTGATTTTGATACATTCAAATGCAAATATTCCTTCATGCCAGATTCTGAGTTTTAAATCTCTAAATCATTAGATAGGCTTCCCTGGTGGCTCAGATGGTAAAGAACCTGCCTGTAATGTGGAAGACCTGGGTTCGATTCCTGGATCAGGAAGATCCCCTGGAGAAAGGTATGGCAACTCACGTCAGTATTCTTGCCCGGAGAACTCCATCGACAGAGGACCCTGGCAAGCTATAGTTCATGGGGTGGCAAAGAGTCAGACACGACTGAGTGAGTAACACACACACAAATCATTAAGTAGTCATAGGAATGGATAGGCAATCCGGAGAAAATGTAGAGAAAAGAGAAAGGGGATTTAGATAGAATCCTAAAGAATGTGAAGTTGACTGATGGAGTATGAAACTACAAAAATACTTACAGAGCTGAGAATTTCCTGGATTCAAGTTAGTAAATCCACTAGAATCTGTAGAATATCTGTAGCATGCATCTCTCTTGTTTTATAAATTATACTGCCAAATGAACACCACCAGCAACACAAAAGCAATGAAACGTGGGCCCTGTAGGAGAAAGACAAGACAAGAATCTTTGCAAGTTATTAATTTCATCTTAATTGTAAAGTAACTTGACACTTCTGATTCTGATGCACACTTTGATTTTGATTCATGTGCTCCAGGATAATAGTAGAAATGCAGTCTGCAATTGGGCTCATCTACCAGTATGTCCCGGAGAAGGCAATGGCACCCCACTCCAGTACTCTTGCCTGGAACATCCTATTTACAGAGGAGCCTGGTGGGCTGCAGTCCATGGGGTCGCGAAGAGTTGGACACGACTGAGCGACTTCCCTTTCACTTTTCACTTTCATGCATTGGAGACGGAAATGGCAACCCACTCCAGTGTTCTTGCCTGGAGAATCCCAGGGACTGTGGAGCCTCGTGGGCTACCGTCTATGAGGTCACACAGAGTTGGACATGACTGAAGTGACTTAGCAGCAGCAGCAGCAGCCGGTAAGTCCAACCCAATTCAGAGGGTCAGTGCAGCTGACATCCAGTCCATTTTCCACTAGCCAAAGTGTAGACCCTGGTTCAAAATAATCTCTGCTGGAGGAAAGGAGGCTTTCTGTAGACCCTACCTGCACAAGAGAAAGATTTTCCAACACATGCAAAGGCATTTGTGCATTAGCAGTGCTTGGGGACAGGGCAAGACTAAGTGTGCTGTGTAGACAATGTCAATTTTAGGCTAAACCACTGAAATGATGTCGGGGCTTCTCTGGTAGCTCTGCTGGTAAATAATCTGCCTGCAATGCAGGAGACCCTAGTTCAATTTGAGTTGAAAAGTTCTGATGGAGAAGGGATAGGCTACCCACTCCAGTATTCTTGGGCTTCCCTGGTGGCTCAGATGGTAAAGAATCCACCTGCAATGCAGAACACCTTGGTTCAGTTCCTTGGTTGGGAAGATTCCCTGGAGGAGAGCATGGTAACCCACTCCAGTATTCTTGCCTGGAGAATCTTATGCACAAAAGAGCCTCTCAGGCGACAGTCTCTGGGGTTGTAAAAGTCAGACACGACTAAGCAACTAAGCACATCACTTATGAGGTCAAGCCTTAGGCAAAGTCCAGGCCATACTACTGAGGAGAAGAAGTGTTGAGAGTAGTTTTTCTCAAGGTATGATTCTTAGACTATCAGCATCAGAATCTCTCCAAGGAAATTTCCAAGACCCCGCAATGAAACTCAAGAATTCCCATCTGTTAGAGTAGGAACCAGGACCTCAACCTTCTATGGGTATATTAGGACATTCCTATTACAAACATTACAAAAAGCTGCTCTAGGGACACCTGGATATCCCTATGATACAGACCTGATTTGGAAAACATCTGCTTGACTCTGCAATCTCCTTTTTGTAGACTGAAGAAAGACACACATTACATTGGCTTTGGAACTTTTGTGAGGTTGGATGTGTGTGTGTTTCTGTGTGTGTGTGTTCAGTTGCTTCAGTTGTGTCTGACTCTTTGTGACCCCATGGACTGCAGCCCACCAGGCTCCTCCGTCCATGGGATTTCTAGGTAAGAATACTGGAGTGGGTTGCCATGCCCCCTCCAGAGAATCTTCCCAATCCAAGGATTGAACCTGATCCTCCTGCACTGCAAGTAGATTCTTTACCACTGAACCACTGAGGAAATCTCCAGAGGTGTATACAAACCTATAAAATATCCTAAATTACTCCTTTATGCTCCTGCTGTCCTGTCAGATCTTTCCTGAAAGTCCTCTTACAGAGTTGCTGTGGAAATACACTGATTAAACCCAGACTCACAGGTGAATTTAACATATGATACTTAAGCATATTTTAAAGTAGGATATTTAAAAGAATAAGTTATTCATTCTGCAAATGATCCCACTCCTAATGCTTTCCTCCAGGACATGTCTACCCTTGACCATCCTGCATTTGACCATTACAGTCATCACCCTAGAGCAGATTAACTGGTCAACTACGTCCCCACTGCTCTTCTCCACTCCAGTCATGCTATCCAGGTCATGTCCTCTGGAGCCCCAAGTCCAGTCTGTCTTATCTGTCACTTGCTACTTTTATTTCTGTTTTTCCCACTGGAAGGTACTCAACACTAGAATATAAACATTATCTATGAATGAAAGTGTTAGCTGCTTAGTCACATCTGATTCTTTGTGACTTCCATGAACTGTAGCTCACCAGGCTCCTCTGTCCAAGGAATTTGCCAGGCAAGAATACTGGAGTGGGTTACCATTCCCTTTTCCAGGGATCTTCCTGACCCGGGTATCAAACCAGGGTCTCCTGCATTGCAGGCAGATTCTTTACTATCTGAGCCACCAGGGAAGCATCTATGAGTAGACACACAAAAATGAACCTATATAGGAAAGGGTTAGGTTTAGGAGACTTATCTGTCCCCTGTCACCTTTGATTAATTAGAGAGATGTTGTAAAATAGGTTTGCTGCATTATTACTGGAATGGCTTCCCAGGCGGCTCATTGGTAAAGAATGAGCCTAGACAGGAGATGCAGGAAATGTGGGTTAGATCCCTGGGTGTGCAAGATCCCTTGGAGGAGGAAATGGCAACCCATTTCAGTATTCTGGCAAAATCTATGAACAGAGAAACATGGCATAGGGTTTCTCTGGACCCATAGTCCATAGTGTCACAAAGAGTTTGACATAACTGAGCACACACAAATGCAATATTGTCAAAAATTCTTGGGCAAAACTTTCAGAAGTCACTTAGAGTAGTAATCTTAGGAATATCTCTGTCAAGTTTTTCCAGGCAAAGAATTTGGAATCTAATGAAGCAGAGCACTCAAGCTGTGCTCTGGGAAAACCCAGAGGGATGGGGTGGGGAGGGAGGTTCAGAATGGGGGGACACAAATACACTTGAGGCTGCTTTATGTTGATGTATAGCAAAACCCACCACAATATTGTAAAGTAATTAGCCTCAATCAAAACAATTAATTTTAAAAATTAAAAAAAAGGCAGAGTAATGGGGATATAAATGTGAAATAAAGAGAATCTAAAATGAAAAATAAAATAAAACTTAAATTAAAAAAAAAAGAATTTGGGAAATCTCGAGCCATTGAAATTAGGGGATGAGTGCTTTTTCCAGTAATTTAATTACTAATTTGTAATGAGGACCCATGAAAGCAACCCTGATGTTTGCTCAGTTTCATTGAACTCCTTAGCATACTCATCCTGCTTTCCTAAAAAAGATGCATGCCTGGAGGGAGGTGAAAGAGCCGTTTATCCTGGAAGGTATTTGTCCTCCTTTCTTTTGACATTTTATTGCCCTTTAACTCATTTGTGAAAGATATCAAAGCAGAATCAGACTAGGGGATAAAGGTCTTTTCATTAAAATGGCCGATCTGCATAGATCTCTTTGTTCTTCCCTGTGGGAGGTCTTTGATCAGTACATGGGAAGAGAATTTATGAAGAAAGAAAGTTAAGACAATTTTATGTCAATAGATAAAGTATCAGAGCAAAAATATACACTTTCTATACAGGAATATGAAACTTACTCAAGCTGAAATTATAAAATTATACCTGGCTGTAAGTACAGCAAGGCAAAAAAGGAATATATCTATTAGTGGTGTGGCTGGTTATTTTGGAACATAATAAAAACAAAGGCATAAATTCTTGAGGCCCATCCAATTGCTGTCTGGAGAAAATGCATACAGGGCTTAAGTTTCAGTTAGGATACTTTGGCCTTTATATGCTTTGAACTCCTGCTCCGCAAGGTAGGGGATATAAATGGATATTCTTTCCCCCATCAAATTTTGAATCTCTGCTTTTAGCATACCTCCTTTCTGATATTGTAGTCATACATGTGAAAGACCTATGTTTATGAAACACGGACCAGGGTTTGAAATATTGTGTTATTTTAAGCATAAAACTTGTCATTATAATCTGATATCTATTAAATATTCTTGTTTATGTTGTTAGGATGTATTTTTATGGATTTTGAGTTGTATTTCTTTAAGTAGCATTCTTTGCTTAATTTTAATTAGGTAGGAAATTGAGAAATACAAGTTAACTTGTGTAGTACATTTGCACATATATATGTAAGTATGTTTTTATTCACTTATATAGCCCAAATGCCTAAGCTTTTCTAATATGAGTGTAAAACGAAGTCACTTTTCACATATTCAATAAATAATAATCAGTGCTTTGTATGTACCAAGCACTATCTCAGTCACTAGGGACTTAACAAACAACCCACTCAAATTTTTCCTCAGGGAGTTCATTTGGGAAGAAAGTCAGTAAATTTTCAATACCAGGAATTACACTGGTTTAAACCCTTTCATCTTTCTTCAAATACCCCACAACTTTTCCTCAAGTCTGTCCTGTGCTCAGGTGTACAATCGTGAATTACACAGTTAGCCCTCTGTATCTGCAGGCTCCACATATATGGATTCAGTCCACTGGGGGGAAAAAATTTCCAGAAAGTTAAAAAAAGCAAAACTTGAATTTTCTGCTTGTTGCAACTATTTACATAGCATTCACATTGTATTAGGTATTACAAATAATTTAGAGATGGTTGAAAGTACATAGGAGAATGTGCATAGGTTATAGGCAAATACTATGACATTTTATATAAAATGACTTGAGCATTCAAAAATTTTGGTATCCTTAGAGGGCCCTAAACCCACGCCCCCTGTGGATACTGAGGATAACTATTATATTTCTTCAGCTTCAGTCTCTTCTTCACGCCCCCTCGAGTGCACACTTTGAACTTTGGGGAGGGACATTGTCCTGGACCCAGCAATCCTCTGGACTCATCATGACTTTTCAGAGCTAAACTCTGCATGTAGCTGTCTGGGGCAGTCTGGGGTTGGATCCTCTGACAAGGCTAGTAATTTGGTGCCAGCTGATCATTTCTAAGCATATTTCACTATGCCGAGAAGAGGTTGAGCACTGCTGAGGAACGTGATTGTACATATTGTTTCAGATGTTTTAGTTTGGGCTCTAGAACTGCACACCCTATTCTGTAATATAAATCCATGAAGTTACCCCTAGCATCATCTTTAAAAGGGAGCTTACTTAGCATTGCATTGTTACACAAGATTCTTGTGGATTTTAAACTCAACACTTTTGCTGTTGTTGTTCAGCTACTAAGTTGTGTCCAACTCTTGTGACTCTAGGGGCTGCAGCATGCCAGGCTTGCCTGTCCTTCACTATCTCCTGGAATCTACTCAGATTCATGTCCATTGAGTCGATGATGCTATCTAACCATCTCATCTTTTGCTACCTCCTTCTCCTTTAGCCCTCAATCTTTTCCAGAATCAGAGTGTTCTTTGAACTCAGTACTAGTGACTCATCACAAAATTCCTTTCTACCTGAAAAGAGTTTTGATTAATTAAATGTTCTCTCTCTTTACATTTTATGTGATATTTTAGGTGTTCTGTTAGATTAGAAACCTGAACAACTGCCTAAAATCCCATCTCTTAATCTGCCTCTCCTGCTTCCATCACTGGTGTTGAGAGAGCAGAACATATTAATTCTATGCCTCTTCAGCTCAAGTGGTGGTCAGACCCTCTCTTTAATTCCCTGTGGCATGGAAGTGACTTGATATATTAAAAAAAAAAAAAAAGAATCCTCTATGTTGGTTCAGGAATACATGCCAGGAGAATAAAATATCAAGTTCCATTAGATTTGGTTTCTCTTGAGGTCAGACTTAAGACTAAGGAAACTCTAGTCAGATGCATCTCTGCCTATCCCCTGTCAGCCACTCCATGCCAGAGTGCAAGTCTCCCTCTTTTAGTAAAATTGTCCCCAAGCATGTCTGTCCAAAGCCCATAAAATCTCTCAGAAAGCAGATTAAATTCCTTTCTCACTCCTCAGATTTATCTTCAAAATTCTAATGTCTTACACCAGGATTTGCCATATTCTATGATGATCTAGAGTGCAAATTTAAAAAACAAAACAAAACTTTTTTTAGAGGAACTCCTCTTGTACACAGAGTTGGATCTCAGGGCTCTGATCAGACTAAACAATCAAAACATGCTAATACCACTAAATATTGGGATGTCTAGTCTTAGATAAAAGCTGAATACACATAGAGCCTGGTACCCAGTGTGATTTTTTAAAATTAGCTTTATCTTCTACATGGCATAATTATACCTATCTCTCTTTGTGTCCTTTCTCTACTTTCCTAATCTCAGTTTCAGATTTCTATGAGCACCTGTGTAAAAAAGATAGAGAAGAGAGTGGTAGAGGATGAAAGAGTTAGATAGCGCCACCAACTCAACAGGGATGAATTTGAACAAATTCCAGAAGGCAGTGAAAGACACAGAGACCTGATGTGCTGCATCTATGGGGTCATGAAGAGTTCAGTTCAGTTCAGTTCAGTCACTCAGTCGTGTCCGACTCTGCGACCCCATGAATTGCAGCACACCAGGCCTCCCTGTCCGTCACCAACTCCCAGAGTTCACCCAAACTCATGTCCATCGAGTTGGTGATGCCATCCAGCCATCTCATCCTCTGTCGTCCCTTTCTCCTTCTGCCCCCAATCCCTCCCACCATCAGAGTCTTTTCCAATGAGGCAACTCTTTGCATGAGGTGGCTAAAGTATTGGAGTTTCAGCTTCAGCATCAGTCCTTCCAATGAACACCCAGGACTGATCTCCTACAGAATGGGCTGGTTGGATCTCCTTCCAGTCCACAGGACTCTCAAGAGTCTTCTCTATCACTGCAGTTCAAAAGCATCAATTCTTCGGCGCTTAGCCTTCTTCACAGTCCAACTCTCACATCCATACATGACCACAGGAAAAACCATAGCCTTGATTAGATGGACCTTTGTTGGCAAAGTAATGTCTCTGCTTTTCAACATGCTATCTAGGTTGGTCATAACTTCCCTTCCAAGGAGTAAGTGTCTTTTAATTTCATGGCTGCAGTCACCATCTGCAGTGATTTTGGAGCCCCCCAAAATAAAGTCTGACACTGTTTCCACTGTTTCCCCATCTATTTCCCATGAAGTGATGGGACCAGATGCCATGATCTTCGTTTTCTGAGTGTTGAGCTCTAAGCCAACTTTTTCACTCTCCTCTTTCACTTTCATCAAGAGGCTTTTTAGTTTCTCTTCACTTTCTGCCATAATGGTGGTATCATCTGCATATCTGAGGTTATTGATATTCCTCCTGGCAATCTTGATTCCAGCTTGTGCTTCTTCCAGTCAACATTTCTCATGATGTACTCTGCATATAAATTAAATAAGCAGGGTGACAATATACAGCCCTGATGCACTCTTTTTCCTATTTCGAACCAGTCTGTTGTTCCATGTCCAGTTCTAACTGTTGCTTCCTGACCTGCATATGGGTTTCTCAAGAGTCAGGTCAGGTGGTTTGGTATTCCCATCTCTTTCAGAATTTTCCACAGTTTATTGTGATCCACACAGTCAAAGGCTTTGGCATAGTCAATAAAGCAGAAATAGATGTTTTTCTGGAACTCTCTTGCTTTTTCTATGACCCAGCGGATGTTGGCAATTTGATCTCTGGTTACTCTGCCTTTTCTAAAATCAGCTTGAACATCAGGAAGGTCACAGTTCATATATTGCTAAAGCCTGGCTTGGAGAATTTTGAGCATTACTTTACTAGCATGTGAGATGAGTGCAATTGTGAGGTAGTTTGAGCATTCTTTGGCATTGCCTTTCTTTGGGATTGAAATGAAAATTGACCTTTTCCAGATGTTGGACACGTCTTAGCAATTGAGCAACAACAACATGTGCATATATGCCCATGCCCACATGCAACGTGTATTCATACATTTAACTCTAGGAAAATGAGCAGCATACCTAGGCACTGAGTGTTCTAAATGTTTAAATAGCAAAGAATATTTTTACCAAGGAGGCAAGCAAACAAAAAAAAGCATTTAGAGACAAAACTGCTTAAAAAAAGTATATAATTTACAATATATTCTCAGTGTAAATATTACCATTCAGCAAGGTAAATATTTTCTTCACACATTTCTCCAAGGTAATGACTGGGTATTTCTTTAACATTCATGAAACTAAGAAGTTCACTCAAGTGGATTTCCTCTAAAATAATCACATTAAACAAAAATGTTAGTTTTTATTATATGCACTTTTTATTATGTATACAAATATATTTTTACAGTAATGTTATACCCTATACTAAATTTTGAATAATGAACTTTTCACTTAATGTTATGTGTTTTTTCCCATGTTATTAACAATTTTTGAGAGCTCATTTTTGCGGCTTCATCCATAATGTGGGTGTCCAATCACTTATTTTATCACACTTCTTTTCTTTAGAGGAAATTTATTTAGTTTCCTTTCTTTTTTAAATCTACAAACAACATTGGAATGTTTTTCCATACACATTTGCTTGCTCATCAATATTTCCTTAAGATATATTCTAATGAGTGATATTGCTGTGTCATAGGATCTTGTGGCAGAGCCTCAGGAAAGTGGGCCCTTAATCCACTGGCCCTGCTACTTAATAATGTGTCCTTTTCTGCAGAACTGATGAAGCTAGTAACTTAACGATCATTGTTACTAAACAATGTTCATGAAGGTTACTGTGTCTTTTCCATAGTTGCACCAAGGGCAGCTCAGTCATATCTTAAATTTTCTTGCATGAAGTCTATTTTTTTAGGAAATATTTATTTTTAAATAACTTGTATTTATAAACCGTTAGGGCTTCCCTTGTCGCTCAGCTGATAAAGAATCCGCTTGCAGTGTGGGAGACCTGGGTTCAATCCCTGGGTTGGGAAGTGAGGCTTGATCACGCCTTTGCGTATGCCTAGCCCGGGGGCCAGCGTGAGGAACTCCGCCCGTGGCAGGGAAGATTCCCCTGGAGAAGGGAAAAGCTGCAGTATTCTGGCCTGGAGAATTCCATGGACTGTATAGTTCAAGGGGGTCACAAAGAGTTGGACATGGCTGAGTGACTTTCACTTCAATTCACTAACATTTAATTATTAATATATATTTATTCAGTGTCATCATAATGAAAATTCTCATTTTTAACCATAATGAAAAGTAAGCCTAAATATCATACTCTTAGTAGAATTACATGTAGTTCTCTATGACTAAATACAGATCCCAGAAAGTTAAAGCAGATTCTGCCAGAGGTCTGTGCCCACCCTGTGTGTGTGGGCCAACTGTTTGTGACCCCATGGACTGTAAACTTCCAGGCTTCTCTGTCCATGGTGTTCTCCAAACAAGAATACTGGAGTGCCAGAGGTCTGTGCCCACTGCTTATGATAATTTGTTGAAAAGACTAAGCCTCTAGGAATCACCTTCTTGACTCTTAAAGGAGGATTAGAGTCAGAGGAAATGAGGTCTGGGTTCTATGAGGAGAGAATCCATCATTACTCCCACTCCCAGCAGTTATAACACATTTTCTATGCAGTGTCATTCCATGCTGATTATGGCGTGGGATTACTCATACCTGGGACTTACTGAGTTTTACTCTTCTTCCCATTGCCATTCATTATCTTTGCTCAAAATTCTCTTTGTCATAATTGAATTTCATTGCAGTCTGTTGTCAAATTGATGGCTACTTTAAAGTTTCATTAAGATTTTAACTAGAAGTATCTTAGAAAAAGAACTCAAAGTAATGTTTATGCTTCCTTAAATATTTGGACCTTTGATTGAGAAAAATAAACACTCAGAAATGCATGTGACTCTATAGTCACTGTATGGGTGTCACCAAACAATTGCTTGTAGGTGAACAGGTGTGATTTTCATTTCATCTCTGAAAGCTTTTCTTCAGTAGATTAGCTAGTGACCAGAAGAAAAGTGTTTCAACCTTTGAAAAACACAGTTTCGTGGGGTTTCTGTGTTGCTGTCTATCTCTATCTCTTCTCTCTCTAAACACAGATAAATGATAGATATCATTAAGACAGAATTACATAGACATGGGAAATGCTAAGTATGCATGAGTTCCTTCTGTATTTAAAAATTTTTACATTTTAATTTAGCAATGCAAAAATTTACATTTTAATTTAGATATGTAAATTAACACCTCTGAAACTGCATTATCTCTGAAATGGTTAAATGAAGATTTTTTTTTAATAGTTTACAGAACTCCATGTAAGTCAATATCCTCATTTTATGTATTTAAGCACAAATCATCTAGGTCAAATTTCACAGTAAATTAACACATTTTCTGTGCTTGCCTTTGGCTAAGTGATTATAAATACACATTTTAAAATATTCCCTATCAACCCAAGGAGTACTGATGGAGGTGAACCATGAAGAATTCTTACCATATGGTAAATTGGGCACTTGACATAGTCTTTAGGATATTAAAGGACACCTTTTTATTTTAAATTTTACTTAGATTTTAGATTTTACTTTAGATTTTAGATTTGTGACACATCAGTAAATATAATAAATTCTTATACTCTTGGACCTATTATATTCAAAACCATCTTTTACTAAATGTTATCCAGCTAAAGGAGTAGTTTATTTATTACTTCTTATTTGTACACATGATACTGGGGCCTGAAATGAGGATTATAAAGTGAATAAGTTACAGGGAAAGAAATACTTTGAGGTTAAAAGCATTGCATATCAATAATCTATCTACTATGTTACTTATATCACCCAGGTGGTGCTAGTGGTAAAGAATCCCCCTGCCAGTGCCTCACAAATAGTCTGCCAATGCCTTACAAATAGCTGAGAAAAGAAGAGAACCTAAAGGCAAAGGAGAAAAGGAAATTTATACCCTTTTGAATGCAGAGGCCAAAGAATAGCAAGAGAGAGAAAGAAGTTGCTCAGTCATGTCTGACTCTTTGCGACCCCATGGACTGTAGCCTATCAGGCTCCTCCATCCATGGGATTTTCCAGGCAAGAGTGCTGGAGTGGATTGCCATTTCCTTCTCCAGGGGATCTTCCTGACCCAGGGATTGAACCCGGGTCTCCCGCATTGCAGGCAGATGCTTTACCGTCTGAGCCACCAGGGAAGCTACCAAAGGAGAGATGAAAAAGCCCTCCTCAGCAATCAATGCAAAGAAATAGAGGGGAACAGTAGAATGGGAAAGACTAGAGATCTCTTCAAGAAAATTAGAGATACAAAGGGAACATTTCATGCAAAGATGAACATAATAAAGGGAAAAAATGATATGGACCTAACAGAAGCATATTAAGAAGAGGTGGCAAGAATACACAGAAGAACTATACAAAAAAGATCTTCACAACCCAGATAACCACAATGGTGTGATCACTCACCTAGAGCCAGACATCCTGGAATGCAAAGTCAAGTGGGCCTTAGGAAGCATCACTATGAACAAAGCTAGTGGAGTGATGGATTTCCAGTTGAGCTATTTCAAATCCTAAAATATGATGCCATGAAGGTGTTGCACTCAATATGTGGGAAAAAATGATATGGACCTAACAGAAGCATATTAAGAAGAGGTGGCAAGAATACACAGAAGAACTATACAAAAAAGATCTTCACAACCCAGATAACCACAATGGTGTGATCACTCACCTAGAGCCAGACATCCTGGAATGCAAAGTCAAGTGGGCCTTAGGAAGCATCACTATGAACAAAGCTAGTGGAGGTGATGGATTTCCAGTTGAGCTATTTCAAATCCTAAAATATGATGCCATGAAGGTGTTGCACTCAATATGTCAGCAAATTTGGAAAACTCAGCAGTGGCTACAGGACTGGAAAAGGTCAGTTTTCATTCCAATCCAATGAAAGGCAATGCCAAAGAATGCTCAAGCTACTGCATGATTGCACTCATCTCACACGCTAGCAAAGTAATGCTCAGAATTCTCCAGGCCAGGCTTCAACAGTACATGAAACTTGAACTTCCAGGATGTTCAACCTAGATTTAGAAAAGGCAGAGGAACCAGAGATCAAATTGCCAACATCCACTGGATCATTGATAAAGCAAGAGAGTTCAGGAAAACATCTACTTTTGCTTTATCGACGACACCAAAACATTTGACTGTTTAGATCACAACAAACTGTGGAAAATTCTGAAGAGATGGGAATACTGGACCACCTGACCTGCCTCCTGAGAAATCTGTTTCTAAAATAGAAAGCCCAGAGATAAGTCCACACACCTATGGACACCTTATCTTTGACAAAGGAGGTAAGAATATACAATGGAGAAAAGACAATCTCTTTAACAACTGGTTCTGGGAAAACTGGTCAACCACTTGCAAAAGAATGAAACTAGATCACTTTCTAACACCACAGACAAAAATAAACTTAAAATGGATTAAAGACCTAATGTAAGAACAGAAACTATAAAACTACTAGAGGAGAACATAGGCAAAACACTCTGACATAAATCACAGCAAGATCCTCCATGATTCACCTCCCAGAATACTGGAAATAAAAGCAAAAATAAACAAATGGGATCTAATTAAAATTAAAAGCTTCTGCACAACAAAGGATACTATATGCAAGGTGAAAAGACAGCCTTCAGAATGAGAGAAAATAATAGCAAATGAAGCAACTGACAAACAACTAATCTCAAAAATATATAAGAAACTTATGCAGCTCAATTCCAGAAAAATAAACGACCCAATTAAAAAAATGGGCCAAAGAACTAAATAGACATTTCTCCAAAAAAGACATACAAATGGCTAACAAACACATGAAAAGATGTTCAACATCAGTTATTATCAGAGAAATGCAAATCAAGACCACAATGAGGTACCATTTCACGTGAGTCAGAATGGCTGCAATCCAAAAGTCTACAAGCAATAAATGTTGGAGAGGGTGTGGAGAGAAGGGAACCCTCCTACACTGTTGGTGGAAATGCAAACTAGTACAGCCACTATGGAAAACAGTGTGGAGATTCCTTAAAAAATTGCAAATAGAAATACCATATGACCCAGCAATCCCACTGCTGGGCATACACACTGAGGAAACCAGAATTGAAAGAGACACATGTACCCCAATGTTCATTGCAGCACTGTTTATAATAGCCAGGACATGGAAGCAACCTAGATGTCCATCAGCAGATGAATGGATAAGAAAGCTGTGGTACATATATACAATGGAGTATTACTCAGCCATTAAAAACAATACATTTGAATCAGTTCTAATGAGATGGATGAAACGAGTCAATTATACAGAGTGAAGTAAGCCAGAAAGAAAAACACCAATACAGTATACTAGCACATATATACGGACTTTAGAAACATGGTAATGATAACCCTGTATGTGAGACAGCAAAAGAGACACAGATGAATAGAACGGACTTTTGGACTCTGAGGGAGAGGGAAAAGATGGGAGGATTTGGGAAATGGCACTGAAACATGTATACTATCATATAAGAAATTAATTGCCAGTCTATATTCGATGCAGGATACAGGATGCTTGGGACTGGTGCATGGGGATGATCCAGAGAGTTGATATGGGGTGGGAGGTGGGGAGTGGTGCAGGATTGGGAACTCATGTACACCCGAGATGGATTCATGGCAATGTATGGCAAAACCAATACAGTATTGAAAAGTAAAATAAAGAAAAATAAATAAATATAAAACAAAACAAGTCTTATTAGAAAAACTATCAACTTTTAGTTTCTCTTTTGCTTAATTATGAATAAAATGTGGCTATTGTCAGAAGACAGATAACTTTCCAAAAATTTTGTAATCTCACAGTTGAAAATTAGGGATCATAGGTAATAAAAGTAACCCTTTTTGTCTCTCACTGTCCTTCCTCTGCATGAATGAAAACTCTAGCAATGCAATGATCCTCTGTTAACTAATAATCCATAATCTTACTATCCCTTAAATTGCAAACATGATTACTAATCTAGACCTAGGTTTCGTAATATTCAAACTTCCAATCTATTTTGAAGCTAAATTGGGCTTCCTTGGTGGCTCAGACATTAAAGACTCTGCCTGCAATGCAGGAGATCCAGGTTTGATCTCTGGTTTGGGAAGATCCCCTAGAGAAGGAAATGGCAACTCAGTCCAGTATTCTTGCCTAGAAAACCCTATGGACAGAGTAGCCTGGCGGGCTACAGTCCATGGAGTCTCAAAGAGTTGGGCACGACTGAAAGACTAAGGCTTTCAATTTCTTCTCCCCTGCTACCACAATGCCCAGACAAATTTCTGAACTATGTGGAGAGAAATGTGATCAGTTTATTGTTTCTTGTTCTGCTTTTCTACTGTCAGCTTGTTATTCATTTTCAAATAGAATTTTGATGCATGATCCTTTCAAATAGTTACATGGAGTCACAGCACAGTAGCATATTTCTTCAAAGAAATCTACTTAATATTTCTCAATGCATGTACTCTCCATTATTTCAGACACTTGATTGAGCGAGGCATTTAAATGTGTAAAACTGATCCTTGACCATACTTTTGGCAAAATGGTATTTCTCACAACATATTTCTATATCTGATTTCTTCGTTAAAGCATCTGTCAAGAACTTCAAACATACTGTCTTTGCAAGATAATATTCCCTTGCAATCAGTGTTCTTAGTATTGAATACACTTGCGATTTCACTTTCCCTTTTCATTTTCATGCCTTGGAGAAGGAATGGCAACCCACTCCAGTGCTCTTGCCTGGAGAATCCCAGGGATGGCAGAGCCTGGTGGGCTGCTGTCTCTGGGGTCACACAGAGTCGGACACGACTGAAGTGACTTAGCAGCAGCAGCAGCAAACAGCATTTATTTTAAAAGTGCCTTTGTTCTTAGAAATATAGGGATTTTGTAACTTAGGGACACATTTGCACCACCATTACATTTCCTGACAACTATTGATTTATGAATTAGGTTTCCTTGGATATGGTAGAACTATGTTTTAAAATATTTAAACAGCACACAATAAAGTCAATTAGTTGATCAGAGTACAAATAAGATCCAGATTGGTTATGGGAGATAACACTGGGAAAGCAAAATGCATGACAGTTATGGCGAGATACAATATCCCTTTATACAGAGATGCCATCCTTCTCTGGCTCAGTAACTATTTCTCTTTCTCACTGATTCTGACTATGCTTTGAGTTAGTCACTATCTCTGGACACCCATCTCCACAAATACTTGAAGCAAGTGAATGTTAATGTATTTTTGACATCTGTAGCTAATAGTTCTCTTAAATGAGTGTCTTTTTTTTTTTTTTTTGCTCACAATCCAAGCAGGCAATTTCCCACTTCCAGTACATGTAGCATAAAGATAATTTTGACCTGTGAGAATAATCTCAGTCCCTCTTTCAAAATTAGTTGTCAATATTCCAATAACTGGGCTTCCCAGTTGGCTCAATGGTAAAGAACTGCCTACCAATGCAGGAGATGCAGGAGACATGGGTATGATTCCTGGGTTGGGAAGATCTCCTGGGGAGAAAGAAGCAACCCACTACAGTTTTCTTGCCTGGAGAATCCCAAGGACAGAAGAGCTTGGTAGAACTGTAGTCCATGGGGTCACAAAGAGTAGGACATGACTGAGCAACTGAGCATGCACGCACATCCCAACAATTAAGTAGCTACAGGATTTAAAAAAAAAAAAAACAGAAAATTATATACTCCTGCACCCAGTTCTAAACTGTAAGAGAAAAATATACTGGATCTGGGAACAGGGTGGCAGGATTATTCTAATCAGAATAACTGAAGAAAAAGGAACCTTTGTACACTGTTGGGAAATGTCCACTAGAAATATGACATGGAAAAGAGAAAAGAAGTTGACTGTAGTATTATCTTGCTTAGGCAATAGAAGAGGAGATATATTAAATTTGTGCATAAGTTGGGCTTAGAGGAAGTATAGACAGGTTTTTCTGTCTGTCCTGTAAGAAGTAGGAAAGCAGAGTAAACAGATTTGAATGCTAAAAGATGGCTGAATGTGATTGTAAGAGTTTGTAGTTCTCTCTGATTGATTATATTTTCTGGAGAAGAAAGGACTCAGCCAAGAGGTTAGGGAGGTGAGGAGCTATTGAGATGTTACACACACACACACACACAAAAAACAAAACAGAGAATGATTTGACTAGAGAAGTACAATATGATTTCTGGACAGGGTTAAGGATTCCCTTACATTTTATAATCACAAATGAAATCAATTAATATGGTTGCTGAATGTTAGTATGGAACCATGTGATACAGTCATTTCTATTCTGTGAACCAGCATTCAATAATAAAATGATCCTCTAATATTTACTCCCTATCATTTATCCTTTTTTAAAAAATTATTTATCTTTGACTGGAAATAATTGTTTTACAATATTGTGTTAGTGTCTGCCATACATCAACATGAATCAGCCATAGATATACATATATGTCCCCTCCCTCCTGAACTAGAATATCTAAAAAATAAAATTCTCATTGATTACATGCCAGTGTTGATTAAAGCAATTGATATTAGCCAAACTAATTAATACACTCATATCTTGCATGATCTGTAACTGTATTTTGTGTGACTTTCACAAATCAGATTGGTAAATTCTTGAGAAACCTCTTTGGAAGTGGTTCCACGTGTGACTGAGAGCTGTTGTCGGATTTCCTCTCTACTTAAAAAATGCAAAATGATAGAATTTCCACAGGTGATTTCCAAATTACCCAAAGAACTTCTGAATGCTGATTGTTAGGCAGTGCTCCAAGGAGTACTAGAGGCAGCATGCTTTAATCACATCCAGGTCTCTTGAGATGTTTTCACGTAATTATAGAATTAAACAGTGATCCTATGGAAGAAGATCTAACATTTAATGTGCAGATGAATAAAAAAAGAAAAAAACGAAAGTGCTTGTAAAAAAAAATCAAGAGTCTAGCAATATACAGATTTGTTTCAAAAGTTAAGATTTTTGGGGGTAAGCTCATTTTTTTCTTCAGCATGAATAAAAATTGAGTGACTATTTCCTTTCCCCCATTTCTTTTGAGGATAGATGCACTGTTCTCTTCTGGGAAATATTCCCCATCCTTGACTTACTCTAATCTGTAAAAATGGAATTTACAACTTGTCAATGCACTACCAAAATATATTTGACTTATTTATTTTTATTTGTTAAATAAGACATATTCTTGTGAACTTATCAGTTAAGGTAAATATTTATAATTCATTCAAAAAAGATTTACTGTAAACATATTTAATGTGTGCTGTTGTGGTGGGTGAAGCATATGAAAACAAGTAGACTATTTTGGAGAGAAATCCATGGAATAATCAGAGTTGAAAAAGTAATGTGTCATAAGGGAGTTGATGGAAGAAGAGTTATGAGGACTCAGGTGAAAATAATGTTATTTTCATATATTTAGGGTAGGCTTCCTAGGTGAGTCACGATTTGAACCATGCTTTGAAGTATGCAGAGGATTTGGGAAGGCTTTGAAGGCTAAAGTGAGAGCACACAGATAATTCTGAGCCCTGTGGGAGGGACACAATTTTATTTTGATTGGATAAATAAAGAATAAAGTTAAAAAGATATTTGGTTGAGAGTATGCAACTTCTGGGTCTTCCCTGGTGGTTCAGAGGGTAAAGTGTCTGCCTACAATGTGAGTTCAATCCCTGGGTCAGGAAGACCCCTTGGAGAAGGAAATGGCAACTCACTCCAGTACTCTTGCCTGGAAAATCCCATGGACAGAGAAGCCTGGTGGGATAGCATTTTCACATTATGTAAAATAAAAGTAATCAAAGGCTTATTGAAGGGAAAACAGAATTTACACTGTGTTGTATAGAGATTATTTTGCATCTGGATGTTAGAATCACTGGGAAAGTTTGAAAGTTAGAGAAACAGTGAAGTGATATTACAACAGCCTGAGTGTGGTTATTATATTTTAATAGAAATCGCATCAAGAAGAAGCAGTAGATTGAAAAATATTGGAGAGGCAGCCTACAGATAGACATGGGGAACAAAAGAAATGGAATTATTTTTAAAAATTCAATTTTGGATGACTGGGAGGATATTAACACCATCAAAAAATAAACATGAGTAGAAAGAACAGTTTAGGAAGAGAAGAAAATGGGTTCAGTTTTGTATGTGAGTTTGAGACTTCCAAGTAGAGACTTTGTTCAGCAGTCCCTTCTTTTTTCTTAATATTTATCTTAATTAATTTATCTTTATTTGGCTGCACTGGGTCTTAGTTATGCAAGTGAGATTTACTTTTCTTTCTAGGAATTGAACCCAAGCCCTCTGCAGTGGAAGCTTGGAGTCTTAGCCACTGGACAACCAGGGAAGATTCCTACAGTAGTCCCCTCTTATCTGCAGTTTCAAACTCCATGGTTTCATCTGCCTATGGTAAATGTAATCTGAAAATAGTAAATGGAAAATTCCAGAAATAAACAACTTATAAGTTTTAAATTGCATGTCATTCAAGTAGCAAGAGGAAATCTCATACCTCCCCACTCTGTCTCCCCTTCCCCCCAGAAGTGACTCATCCCTTCGTCCAAAGTATTCTGTCCATTAGTCACTTAGTTGCCATGTGGTTATCAGATCAGCTGTTGCTCTATCCCAGTGCAGGTGTTCAAGCAATCCTTATTTTTCTTAATAATGGACTGAAAACACAAGAGTAGTGATGCTGGCAATTTGGATCTTCCTTTATCCTGCCTAATTTACAAATTAAACTTTATATGAAGTGAAGCAAAAGTCACTTAGTCCTGTTCGACTCTTTGTGGCCCCATGGACTGTAGCATGCCAGCCTCCTCTTCCGTGGAATTCTCCAGGCAAGCATACTGGGGTTGGTAGCCTATCCCTTCCCCAGGGGATCTTCCTGACCCTGGAATCCAACTCTGGTCTCTGGCATTACAGGTGGATTCTTTACCAGCTGAGCCACTAGGGAAGCCCCAAAACTTTATCATAGTTTGGGGCATTGCATAGGCATGCAATATAAACATATATGAAAAGGAATAGTATATTGAAGATATGGCACTAGCCAAGGTTTCAGGCATCCACTGGGACATTTTGGGGACTACTGTGCCTCTGCAAAATGATCACTTTGAGGAGAAGAAGTAGAAAACACAGATTTGAAGCTCTGAAGTTGAAGAACTAATTCAAGAGAAAATGTGTGAAGTAGCAAAGAAAAGAGAGAATAATTCTTTAGAGTAAAATCAGCTTTAAAGTCTGGAAAAACCAAAACCAAAAATGGAACACAGATAGAGGTGTTTTAAATTCATAAACCCATATATTTTTCTTAGAACTTTAGATGTGCATGAAGCTTTAAATTATATACATATTATTTGTTTTTAAATTGCAATTTGCAAAGCCAATATTTTGGTAAGAAATAAGTTAAAAAGAATAATACTAGCTTTTTATTAAGTCAATTTCAAGGCAATTATAGAAAACCATCACTTTCTCCCAAAACAAGAAAATATTTTCACTATAAGTATCTACACAACAATACAAATACTGTGCTGATACAGTTATGTCTAATTCAAAAATAATTGGCAGCTATAAAGTAAAATCTATATATAATAAGCTCTACCAGTATTTGTCAAATTAATTAATATATAGAAATATAAGTATGTTTAGAATTTAATTGAAAGTATTGAAATTAAAGACAAAATGAGATATAATGATATAATTTTCACTCACTAGGACCTTGATCATAATACCATAAAATTGAGCTTGGCACAGGTACTATAATTTCTACTGAGAAAATATGCAATAATAATATAGTTTTAATAAATTTCTCCCTATCATTGGGGATTATAACCTAAAAAAGATGATCAAGTTTCTGTTTTAGTAATAAAACATCAGCTTCAAATTAATGAAAAAAAATGGAACTAGTTGATTCTTGGTTTGCTTTTAAACTATAAAGTTTACAAAGCCTTTATTGAGCACTGTAGCTGAAAATGCCATTTCACATTTAACAGCCGTGATGGAAGTCCTTTACGATATTTATTCCACTATGGACACCCTCAGGTTATATTTCTTCTCCTGTCAAAAAATATTTACTTTTATCATGAACTTGTCATTCTACTGTATTAAAATGGAACAAGTAAATGGTTTAGAAATCATGAGGCCTCTTATAAATATAATGGCTCTAGATATCTCAAAATTTTCTTGTCATTAAAATATTTTAAAACCAAATATTGCTTCCAAAATACCATGAAACAAGAGAAGTGAAAGAAGGGAAACCTGAATTTGGAGTAAATTCTTTCTTGGTCACTGACAAGACAATTCATCCCCAGTCTACAGGTTTACAACCTAGCTTGCACAAATCATTTAACTGTCTCTTTGATAGTGTTAGAATTAGCACTGTTACATAGAATATTTATCTTATGAACTGTAAATACTAAAAGACAAACTCTTTGGAATGGAAATAGCTGCTTGAAAGGATGACCCTGAGAATCAGAAGTCTATTTTTCAACACCTAGATAATTAGGGAGAAACATGCACCAATGAGAAAAGGAAGAGTAGGCTCAACCAACCAAATGAGCCGAATGAGCCTCATAACAAAACATCCGACAAATGCTGCACCGTGTACCTATTCATCCTGGCATGACCTGGTTTTTAAACTTTGGTAGATTCCACAGCACAACACGAAGCAAAAAAATTGAAGGTACAAATTGTAATAGGACCTTTTTCAAAGAAGAGCCATTTCCATTTGAAACATCCAATGTTACAGTTTTCAACATTTTTTTTAATACGAGTTATAGAAAAACATAGTTCTAGGAAGATCATACTGGTGAATTTTTAAGCATATGTTTATTATTCTCTAATCTTTGAAAAAAGAGTTTTGAAAAGAAAATTTCTAACCATGGTAAAATTGAAAGTTAAAAAACCCCTGTTAGATCTATGTGCACTATAGGGTATTTTATTTCATCTTTTTTATGTTTTCATGCTATACGCTCTTCCCTCTATACAAACACATTCCATGGTTATTCTGGTGGCTCACAAAAATATAACGTTTTTCTTGACATTTTCATCAAGCCGTAGTCCTTCCTATTCTAGAGTATTTGTAACATGAATATCCCCCAGGCTTCTCGCATTTAACAGACTCAAAACAAATATTTATTGTCATTGCTCTTTTAAACACAATCTCTGTTTTGGTGATTTGTGAGGTTATTCATTCAGGCATATAAACACAACCAAGACCTTTTCTTCTCCACCTCACATTCAATAAACTGCATTGATTTAACCCCCTAAAGTTCTCTTTCATAGACATTGCTCTGCTCCAAGTTATTTTTTAATGTTTTACATAAGGATCTGTTTCTCACTACAGAAAGTCACTATAAAAATTATCAAAACACATGAGTAAATAAATATAATAAACATTTCTTAAAGTGATAGAATACATCACAACATTTTAGCAAGGAGTTCAATTTAACTGATATGCCAATTAAAATGTCTTTGAGAAGCTGCTTTGCATATGTTTATTTAGGAAAGAATTAAGTGAAAATGTCTTGTATTGATGTTCATACACTTAGACAATATAAGTGCATCAAATATTTCAATTTATTTAAAATTTTGTACAGCAATAAATCTGAAGAATCACAAAAATTCAGATCTTTTAATATTGTGAACTCTTCTCACTCTCAAAAATATATTCCAAGGAGTATTCAAGATATTATTCACTTACTCATCTTTATAAAGTGAAACAGTAAGAGAAAAACTGTAGATAAAATTAAATTTTCAAGAATAAAGGATTAGCATAATGTTTCTAGCTGTGTTTACAAATGAGTAATGTGAATGTTTATGTATAGATGAAACATAGGGAAAAAAAGCATGACAGAAAATAGATACTTTTAGGAACAGTGAATTTAAGATGCTAAATACAAGGTTAATTAAGCTAATTAAATTTATTTTATTTTTCTGAAACAGTATGCATGAAATCATAGACTATTTTTGCAGACTTTACTTTTTTTATGAGCTAAATACTTATTTTTAAGAAATAATTACCAGTTAAATGCCTTTTCAACAAATATAACTCAAATATATTTTAAACATGCATCACTAAAAGAAATTTAACAATTTTAAAGAAAAGGAGGTTATGTTGATACTATATGAATTTTCTTTACTATTTAACCTAGCAGTTCAATTTATAGGAAAAACAGTTTCCTCTTTCAGTTGTTTCTAATGCAAAGCATTGGAAAGTGTATATTCTATGATATAATATTGATTTAAAGATACTAGTACATCTATATAATAAAGCAGCAAGTACCTATCCAAAATTATTTACTATAAGAATACTAATGGACATTGAAATATGTCATCATATTTTCTTAAGTAAAAACTAGGTATGTCTCATTCAATTATAATCACATTTTTATTGAGAAGAAACAAAGGTTTTTTTGAAAATGGTTGTTGGCATGAGGCTGTCCATTTTCCTGCATTATCCTGTTAACAGTAAAAACTCTGATCAGTACTCTGAGTTAGAAGATTTTGATATCCACAAGATCAACTACATAATTTCCAGGCTCAAAGCAAAATGAAACTGCAGGATTTCTTGTTCAAAAATTAAGAATTTCAAGACAGCAGAGCATGAAACCAAGCATGGATGTCTTCTGAGGGCAGGGCCCTGTATAACTGCACAAAACTGTATAACTGTATAAAGCTGGCCCTGGCTTACCCTCATTACTCATCTATTTGCTTTCATATTATTGGGTACTTTATGGGCTTCCCAGGTGGCACTGGTGTTAAGGAACGAGCCTGCCAATGAAGGAGACATACGAGACACAGATTCGATCCCTGGGTCAGGATGATCCTTTGGAGGAGGGGATGACAACCCACTCCAGTATTGTTGCCTGGAGAATTCCATGGACAAAGCAGTCTGGTGCACTGCAGTCCGTGGGGTCACAAAGAGTCTTAGTCTAAAGTGACTTAGATGCACTTATGATGCTTTCTTAGAGAAAAAAAAATGAAAGACATATTTTGCACTATTTTAAGAAATACTGAGCATTTTAGGTGGTGTCAATCTTGAATCTGAAAATATTTAAAATGAGAACTATGGTACTGAAAATTAAATACTATTATTTATAATACTCAGAATACTCTGGAATATAACCAGAAATATATTCAATGGAAGGGAACCTGTAATAAAGGGCTAAGATACAATGCTGACAGCATCTAATAGAGCCTTCTCTCAAATGAGGCAGGAAATAGATGTGTCTCAAGCTGAATGGTTTCTCCCCTGTGGACAGAAACTTCATAATAGCAGAAAACTCCATAAAAGTAAGGTGATAGAGGACGCTGGGCCCCGGCCAGATAAGAGATAAAAGACCACATATTCCTCATTCTTGAAGTTAAGGAGACCTTCCCAACTGTACATGTTCAGAAAGGCTCCTTGAAGGTCAAAAATGAAAGGTAATACCTCATAGTAGATGATGTCAATTACCCATTGGCTTCTACACTAGAAACCATCTTGGCTAAGAAATGTGCACTCATGCATGGAGGGATCCTGAGAGATATCAACTACAGACTCAGAACCAGGCAAAGCAAGATGATTGATCAAGGGAAACTCGGAAGAAAAGCCCCATAAAAGAGATTCAAACAACCATGCTAAGTCGCTTCAATCGTGTCTGACTCTATGCGACCCCAGAGACGGCAGCCCACCAGGCTCCCCCGTCCCTGGGATTCTCCAGGCAAGAACACTGCGTGGGTTGCCATTTCCTTCTCCAATGCATGAAAGAGAGAAGTGAAAGTGAAGTTGCTCAGTCGTGTCCGACTCTGAGCTACTCCATGGACTGCAGCCTACCATGCTCCTCCATCCATGGGATTTTCCAGGCAAGAGTACTGGAGTGGGTCTCAATTCTCTCTCTGAGCACACCTGTGTGTCTATCCACATGTACTGTACTCTTTTTTCCTTCTAATAAACACTTGCTTCACTAATTCCATTTTTGTGGGTATCCTTTTCTGCAAAGTAGAAGGGCCAAGGTCCTTGTCACTGACCTGGTGCCCTTGCCACTGTGACCCGGCCCATTCTCTGGTTGGGAACCCAAACTCTGCTTCAAGCTGTAGCAGGCTGAAATTGATAATACCTGGGTTTAATCCTGAGTGTGCATTCTTCTGGTTCTAGTCAATGGGCTGGACTCATGCTGCACTACAGTTCACTCTAAATTCAGAAGTACAATTCAAGATGCAAACTTAGTACCCAAAACTGAATCCAATCCCTCAAAACACTGACTGCCTAGCTGAAATTGAAATTAGATATGGGCTGGAAGGCCATACATGGGTCACCAAGAGGGTCTGCTGCAACTTGCTTTTAATATTCTAAGGTGTTTGGGTTTTGTTGAGGGTGTTATTGTTGTTACTTTAGCAGTTTTCTGTTATATTCACTTTGTTCTCCACCTTTCTGGGTTAATGCCTTTTTGATTCTTTTAATTTTTTGTCACTGGGTGTTTTGCAGTAAAGAGAGATAACTGCTGCTTAACTAGATACCAAAGAAATATATCTTATTATCTATTTTGAAAAAGAGCCCCAGAATAAAACATTCAAGCTTTTAACCATACATTTTCAAGGGTATAAAACTACATTATGTTCAAATGAAATCAATTATCTAAGACTAATATTCTGTTATATAAAAAATCAAATAATTTATTCAATTTGCTCACACCTACAATCTGAACATAATTGTTTTTCATAATCAGAAAACACAGAAAATAATTTAGATCTTACCTAGTGAACTTATTTGTTTAGAAACAGTGCCATTTTATAAAGGTAAATGTAAATTCAAAAGAAAGTTCAACTAAACATATATGAAAGTCTTAAAATGATCATTCTGATTTTGTTTTACCTAAGAATGTTTTGTAAGTAATTCATAATTACTCAGGGTGAGAAAGGCTATTTTTACTTTAATTATGACCTAGTTCATAGCACTAATAGAAAAGCATTTTTTCTAAAATATAAAATATATTTCTATGAGTTATCAGGTAAAATTTATGTAAATTATTTATAATTTATTGATATACATTTGACACTGTACATTGTGTTAAATATCCAGTGGGGATATTTTTCTTCATTTTTTTTTTTAGAACTGAGAAAATGCCCCAGGGGAAAATGCCAAGCTTTCACTTTTCAATTGACAAAAAATTTTATGACAGTAGCTATTAAATTTCTTAAAAAACACATCAGTTTTATATCAAGCCCTATCAAGTAGACAATTTTAATAGAATGTTTACTGCTATTTTGTTTTTAAAGGCCACAAAACTCAAAAGAGTGAAGTAAAACAAAAGAACTGTGATGCTAACAAAACAATGAATAATTTTACTGAACTGTCTTGTTAAATATCTTGGGCTTGACACATTGTTGGTTATGATGACAGGTTACATGGAATTACTGTACATGCTCACTTCGCTGGTAGTACATATCATCAGAGTGTTTCAAGCAAGAGAATGTTGAAAATTCATGCTGAACTAAATGTTGTATGGAAAGGAATCTATTAAGAACTGTATTGCCATTTCCACTATGTGATAATGCTATTAATTATGAAAAGACACAAAACAATCTCACTTTGCTAAGGATTTCAAGATACTAAAGAATTCCTTTACTTATTGCTGCAAATTGGGCTTCCCAGGTAGCAAACTCTGAGATGGAGAACAGCATATGGAAATATAGGAAGGGGTTTCCTTGGTGGCTCAGTGGTAAAGAATCCGCCTGCCAATGCAGGAGATGCGGGTTCTATTATGGATCTGGGAAAATCCACATATTGCAGAGCAACTAAGCCTGTGTGCCACAACTATTAGCCTGTGCTCTAGAGTCTGGGAGCCACAACTCCTGAGCCCACTACTGAAGCCTGAGTGCCCTGGAGCCTGTGCTTCACAACAACAAAAGCCACCGTAATGAGAAACCAGCACACAACTAGAGAGTAGCTCCTAGAGAGAAAAAAAAAAAAAGCCTGTGTAGCAACAAGAATGCAGCATAGCCAAAACTAATGAAATACATAAAATTATAAAAAGAAATATATGAGGGGATATTCTTGAGGCAAAATCTCTGAAGGAGAAGGAGGAGAAGCAGGATTGGGTATTGGTGGAAGTTAGGTTGTGATCGAGTCTTAACAAAAACCTCAGGCGGTGGCAAGGGGACCAACTGCTGAAACTAGAATGGCCCATTCAGAGCAGCCCTGAACTGGGGTGAGGAGGTTAGCCCTCAGCATCTTCATCTAGGTAGTCACTGTTTGTGGGTTGCCTCAGAAAGGCAATGGAACCTTAAATAAAGGGATTTTCCTTAGGTGAGGCAAGTGCAGACAAGATCTGATCGCTAAAAACATCTGTTAGGAGTGCTCCAAAGAAATGGAGTGTGATGAACGAAGTGTTTTATTTCTGAAAGACAGTCTGGGGAATCCATCACTATAGCTTACACTTTTTGCTATACTGGAAATTGACCTTACATGAGTTCCCGGATTCTGGTGTACTTATTCTCTGGAGGGCAACAGAAAATAGGAAGGTTAGTGGGACAAATTGCATTTCCACACTTGCAGCTGGGACTGTAACTGGTATGCATCACCTCTTTTGCTCTCCCTCTGTGTCCTCTATTCTAGGTTCCTGATTCCCAAGTAGCAATTCTGCTCGTATCAGTGGTGTGTCACTGGTGTTGAGGCTTAGACTCTCGTTCATCAGTGGAATAATATTACAGCGGTAGCAGGTCCAGCTGGCCCTAGTCTTTTTGGATGCTATGAAGACAGAAGGTAAAAGAAACAATAGAGCCCTGGGTAAGTTAGAAAATAACACTGAGGTCTGTTCCAAGTAAATACAAATTGTTTCAGATCCTCTGTTCTGATAGAAATGGAAGAGAACCAATTTGCCAGATCAGTGGCTGCCCAGCATGGACCAGAGGCCATGATAATTTTCTTGAGCAAAGACCATCACATCTGGCAGAGGAGCTACAGTTTATTAACTGGTTGGGTTTTTGGATTATCCACTGCCTGTCTCTGTGTTCCATCTGTTTTTTTATTGAGCCAGATGGATAAAATGCAGATATGATGTGTCTCTGGGTCCTTTAGATCTTTAAGAGTTCTACTAATTTCTGCCCTTTCCCACGAGACTCGATATTTTTTACCTTTTATCTCACTGGCTGGGGGCTGGTATGTTTTTAATATCTATATTTAATTATTTTGTTCTGAAGTAAACATGAGGTTTCTGGATTAGAGATTAGATTTAGTATAGCAGTAACAGCACTGATTGCCTGGGCCCTAATCCCTCTTGGGCTGGACAATGAGGACAGGTGTCACCTGCACATTTACAGGAAAGGAGCCTTGAAATTGTGACGGAGTTTATACAGGAACTCCTTTACACCACCCCTATTCCACTCCTCAAACCGCCACCCCTGAGAAAGGGAAAGAAACCTTTTCTAAAATGTAAGCAAATTCTCTCTTAGGGGGAAAAAAAAGTTTGTTTTTTACAGCTTTTTGGAACATAAACAAATGCTTCAGGATTTTATTACTTTTACAATGTAATAATACAACTATAGATATAACACCCCCAGAATGTGAAGAGCAAATAGCTCTGGAGAAAATGGTGCATTCTCTGTCTTTATAGCACATTGCTTTTCTTTGCTCAAAAAGTCCTGACAATGCAAAAATAGGGAAATTCCTTCCCTACAGGAGGTGGTAGTTTTAGAAGCTTTCACTTGGTTTTCACTATGATAACTCTTGCCCTGCAAGACAAGGGACAAATACAAGATTCTTCCAATTATTAATACCTAGTATGTCCATTTCAATCAGTATATATTTAGGGACTGCTGAAATACCATGTGATGGATTTCAGACCCAGTAGAGCCTCTGCTAGCCCAGCTCACACTGGTGATATGCTCATATATCTACTCATCTCATATGCCCTCACAGGAACAGAGTATCACAATGGTATTCTGGTGAGCTGCATACATTCTAAGTATGTGACTGATACGTATTTTACAGGCAAAAACACTACTGCCATTACTATACTATATCCTCAATAATGCAGATTGTTGCTCCCAAGAAACTTCTATACTTTGAACCTATAGAGATTTTTTTAGGGTTTACTAATATTATTTTTCTACTTTTTTATATTTTCATTTGAGAATTTTTTTCTTTTTATTAATAATTATGAAACATAAACATTTAATCCTCTTGCAAATCTCTGTCCCACATAGAGACAAGCAAAAACACAGGTGCATGTATATCTACTCACTCCTAGACTCACTCCTCTCAACTCTAGATCCATTCAGATATATACATATATATTTCAAACATTACTAATCACCAGAGACAATATTATAAGGAGCTAATTATTGTTTACAAGTAATCCACTTAATATTCTGTCTGTTATGTTTCTTGTGTAATTTTTTAAAAATTATTGATTCCACTGTTTTTTACCTTTATTCATTTAAAACTTTTTGTTTTACTTGTTAATGTAACTTTTGTTTTTTTGTGTGTAATTTTATTATAGTGAAATACAATATAAAGAATATTCTATTTGATACAATGAAATGTATTCCCTGAAATGACTATTTAATAATATCACAATTTGGATCCTATTTGCCAGAGAAAACCTTTGCCAACAGTTTAGTGTCTGTTCTTTTAAAATTGTTCCCATGCACATATGCATATGTGCTTCCCAAGTGGCTCAGTGATAAAGAACCTGCCTGCCAATGCAGGATCTCCTGCAGGAGATGCGGGCTTGAGCCCCGTGTTGGGAAGATCCCCTGGAGAAGGAAATGGCAACCCACTCTAGTATTCTTGCCTGGAGAATCCCATGGACAGAGAAGTCTGGTGAGCTATAGACCATGGCGTCCAAAAGAGTCGGACGCGACTGACTAACACTTTCACTTATGCATATATGTGAAATACATATTACTTACACACCAAACTGTGATACTAATAAATATATAAACATAAGTAACACAACACAGGGATTATAGGTACAATTCTGGAGACAGAATGCTTGTTTTAAACCTGAGTTGTCCCACTTTCTTCATCTGCATGTGTCTTATTAGAGAATCTAGTGTGTGTTTTATTTCTTGTTCTTTAGATGAAATTAGCATGATGTCACCCATGAATTATGTGACATCTCAAGATGATCAAGGACCCTTTGAACTATATTGAGACAGAACAGGACAGTTAACTAATTCTAGTGCAAAATATATGTACATTGCTATTCTTAAGTGCACAAGAATTGGTTTTTACCTTCCTTACTGATAGGGATTGAAATGAAAGCACTATCCAAATCAATAACCTATAAAATATTCAAAGGATGTATTTTTCCCCAGACCAGATACCATAAAGCTATGATGGAGGATGACTGAATTATAATTGTGACTACTATATTTGGCTATGAGTTCTGGCATCATTTGCCACTTTGGATGCAAATGTGGATATGATGAGCATCGCTACTCTTATACCCTTAATTCTTTAAAGGTGGAAAAGATGGAGGGTTTTCATTTCAGAGAACTCCAATTACACCTTTTCTATCATTGTGTGTGTGTGAGTCGCTCAGTTGTGTCTGACTCTTTGTGACCCCATGGACTGTAGCCTACCAGGCTCCTCTATCCATGAAATTCACCAAGCAAGAATGACTCAGGAATCGAACCCAATGAGGTCTCCCTCATTGTAGGCAGATTTCTTACCGTCTGAGCCTCCAGGGAAGCTTTTTCTTTCATTAATGGCTATTGAATGAAAGTGTTAGGTAGCATATTAAAAAGTAAAGACATTACTTGGCCAACAAAGGTCTGTCTAGTCAAAGCTATGGTTTTTCTAGTAGTCATGTATGGATGTGAGAGCTGGACCATAAAGAAGGCTGAAAGCCAAAGAATTGAGCTTTTGAACTGTGGTGTTGCAGAAGATTCTTGGGAGTCCTTGTACTGCAAGGAGATCAAATCAGACAATCCTAAAAGAAATCAACCCTGAATATTCATTGGAAGGAATGATGCTGAATCTAAAGCTCCAATACTTTGGCCACTTGATGTGAAGAGCTGATTTATTAGAAAATACTCTCATACTGAGAAAGATTTAAGGCAGGAAGAGAAGGGGACGACAGAGGATGAGCTGGTTGGATGGCATCACTGACTCAATGGACTTGAGTTTGGGTGAGCTCTGGGAGATGGTGAAGGACAGGGAAGTCTGGTGTGCTGCAGTCCATGGGGTCACAAAGAGTCAGACAGGACGGAGTGACTGAACAACCAAAGTGGACCCAAATGAGAGCTGTGTCAAGTACTAAATGTATCTCTCCTGAGCAGCTACTTGAAAATCAGGGCATTGAAAAAAATGAGTCCTTGTGGTCTATTTACTGAAATGCAAAAGTGCGCTCTGATTGCATTTATAATCTGCTTTCCCTGTAGTCAGTCAGTTCAGTCACTCAGTCGTGTCCGACTCTTTGTTACCCCATGAATCACAGCACACCAGGCCTCCCTGTCCATCACCTACACCTGGAGTTCACTCAGACTCATGTCCATCGAGTCAGTGATGCCATCCAGCCATCTCATCCTCGGCCGTCCCCTTCTCCTCCTGCCCCCAATCCCTCCCAGCATCAGAGTCTTTTCCAATGAGTCAACTCTTCACATGAGGTGGCCAAAGTACTGGAGCTTCAGCTTCAGCATCATTCCTTCCAAAGAAATCCCAGGGCTAATCTCCTTCAGAATGGACTGGTTGGATCTCCTGGCAGTCCAAGGGACTCTCAAGAGTCTTCTCCAACACCACAGTTCAAAAGCATCAAGTCTTCGGCGCTCAGCCTTCTTCACAGTCCAACTCTCACATCCATACATGACCACAGGAAAAACCATAGCCTTGACTAGATGGACCTTTGTTGCCAAAGTAATGTCCCTGCTTTTGAATATGCTATTAGGTTGGTCATAACTTTCCTTCCAAGGAGTAAGCATCTTTTAATTTCATGGCTGCAGTCACCATCTGCAGTGATTTTGGAGCCCAGAAAAATAAAGTCTGACACTGTTTCCACTGTTTCTCCATCTATTTCCCATGAAGTGATGGGACTGGATGCCATGATCTTCGTTTTCTGAATGTTGAGCTTTAAGCCAACTTTTTCCCTGTAGTACCTGTCAACCAAGACCATTACTTATCCCCATGGATCAGTGCCATCTCAGAACTTCTGCTCTACAAGTCTCAATAGGTCTTAGTGTTTCTTCTCCTTGCTCCAACCATGTAAATCATCGTGATAAGTAACTATGAATCGTTTTGGAAGAGTTGTTGAAATATTTATTGTCCTTATTCATAATGACGTTTCAGGGTCATTCTCAAAGAAACCTTATCTCCATTACAATTCATGGGCTCTGGGCTTAAGAACTGCTTAGATCTGGAAACTGGAGAAGGAATTATGATTTTCCATTTTGAAATTTGACATAATTTCTACCTGATTTTTCTGTTCTAAAAGTCCACTCACAGTCAAATCACCAATTACTTTTCTCAGTCTTCAGACACTATGGTGTATTAGCCATCACTGTGCCCAGGCCCTCAGTTGTGTTCAACTCTTTGTGAACCCATGGCCTGCCAAACTGCTCTGTCCATGGGATTCTCCAGGCAAGAATACTGGAGTGGGGTGCCATTTCCTCCTCCAGGGGATCTTTCCAGCCCAGGGATCAAACCTGGATCTCTTAGGTCTCTTGCATGGCATGCAGATTCTTTACCAATAGTGTCAACTGGGAAGCCCATTAGCTATCACTACAGATCCCTTTAGATAAAGAGATTTTGGCTGTAGCTTAGCCCTCATTGTTCATTCAGTAATTATTTCTGCCTTGTATTTGACTTTTTTATTGTCACTTTCTGACCTTTGCTATTCAAGAATTCTCTCATTCCCATTCACAAAAGAGGCCAGTTTCATGGCTGTCCAGGTCAGTGCTGGCATTCTGAGAAATCAAACACTGAGCTGCTCAAAGATGTTGGTGCACCCACACAAGTGCATTCTTTGCAATAATAAAGTGACAGTCTCCTTAGCCCTTTGGGAGAACATCAATCATTTGTATACTCCCTGGTTTATGTACTACACTTATTTTGACCACACCACATCCCTGCACATACTGAAGTCTTTCTCATACTCTACAGGACAGCTCATGCACCTCTACTTTTTTACCTCAGGCCACTGACATGCAAAACTTCAAAGAACCATCCCAAAAGAACTAGTGTGACCACTTAATGTTATTTTTGTCAGGGTCTTAAATCCCATGTCATGCTGCCATTTCAGTAATCTTTTCTTTATTCAGCCCTGTATTGTACTTCCTGAACCAATACCTTCAAATCCACTTCCATATATGAACCTACTTTTGTTAGAGATATGGAAATAATCAGAGGAAGAGAAGGTGGGTATTCGGGGGGTTAGTCATCAATCCATCAGTGCACTGGAAAGTATCCACTTGAGATGAGATTTTTGTTTGGTTACTTCTGTTTCCTTCATTCCTCCCTCTCTCCTTACCTCTTTCATTTTTTCCTTCTTCCCCCTTTCTTCCTTATTCATTCCCACCATCTCTCTTTCTATCCATTTGTTTCCTTCTTTCTTCCTCCCCTCCCTTTTTCATTCTTTCTCATAGTATCCAGATAGAGAAAAACCTCTCTCCTATGTAAATGGGCTGTATATCCTGGCCCAAGTGTTTTGGAACAATCTGCTTTTAAAAGTTCTCATATGCATCCATTAAAATGTCCTCATCCTGGGTCTCAGAGACTCATTCATTACCAATCAAGGCACTGACTTTGACACAAAAAGCCAACCATAGATCACTATTGCTTTCATGATATACCCAGAGTTGAGATCTAGCTAACTGAGGCTATTGATTTTTTAACTGAAGTATCAGTTAATTTCAGTCATTCAGTTGGGTCCAGCTCTTTGCAACTTCATGCACTGCAGCAGGCCAGGCTTCCCTGTCTATCACCAACTCCCAAGCTTACTCAAATTCATGTCCATCGAGTCAGTGGTGTCATCCAACCATCTCATCCTCTGTCATTCCCTTCTGCTCCTGCCTTCAATCTTTCCCAGCATCAGGGAGTCTGTTCTTCACATCGGGTGGCCAATGTATTGGAATTTCAGCTTCAACATCAGTCCTGCCAATGAATATTCAGGACTGATTTCCTTTAGGATGGACTGGTTTGATCTCTTATAGTCCAAGGGATTCTCAAGCGTCTTCTCCAAGAAAATAAAGTTTGTCACTGTTTCCATTGTTTCCCCATCTATTTGCCATGAAGTGGCTCCAAAATCACTGCAGATGGTGATTGCAGCCATGAAATTAAAAGACGTTTACTCCTCGGAAGAAAAGTTATCACCAAACTAGATAGCATATTGAAAAGCAGGGACATTACTTTGCCAACAAAGGTCCGTCTAGTCAAGGCTATGGTTTTTCCAGTGGTCATGCATGGGTCTGAGAGTTGGACTGAGAAGAAAGCTGAGTGCCAAAGAATTAATACTTTTGAACTGTGGTGTTGGAAAAGACTCTTGAGAGTCCTTTGGACTGCAAGGAGATCTAACCAGGTCATTCTGAAGATCAGCCCTGGGATTTCTTTGGAAGGAATGATGCTGAAGCTGAAGCTCCAGTACTTTGGCCACCTCGTGAAGAGTTGACTCATTGGAAAAGACTCTGATACTGGGGAGGATTGGGGGCAGGAGGAGAAGGGGATGACAGAGGATGAGATGGTTGGATGGCATCACTGACTCGATGGACGTGAGTCTGAGTGAACTCCGGGAGTTGGTGATGGACAGGGAGGCCTGGCGTGCTGTGATTCATGGGGTCGCAAAGAGTCGGACACGACTGCGCGACTGAACTGAACTGATGGGACCAGAAAAAGTATATATACTTGTTGATTCTCTTCCTTTATAGGTTATTACAATATGTGGAATATAGCTCCCTGTGCTATACAGTTGTTCCTTGTTTTTTATCTGTTTTATAAATAATAGTTCACATCTGTTAATCCAAAGCCCTAATTTATTCTCCCCCCCACTTTCCTCTTTGGTAACCATAAGTTTGTTTTCAATGTCTGTGAGTCTTTTTTTTTTGTTTTGTAAATAACAGGCTTCCATTATTTTCAAAACTCAAAAAGCATTAAAAAGTATTACTGACTCTATAGTCCTTATGATCGTTATTGCTCCCAAATCCTAGATCATTGATTCATAAACACTTGTTGAACATCAGTGCCCTTGGAGGGCTCATTAACATACAAATCCTGGGCCCTAAATCTCAAAGTTTCTTATTTAGTAGGTCTGAGCTGGACCTAAGAAATATCAGTTTGAACAAATTTTCTGGTAAAGCTGATGCTGTCAGTTTAGGCTTGGTCCATACCTCAAGAAACACAGTGATAAAACTGCTACATAGCCTGGGACTTTCCCTTGTATTTAGTTCTAATTCATGACAGGTGAAATCCTTAGTTGCTATGATGCTACAATATATAGGGGTTATCTCCAATTCACTTGATTTCATGCCTCTTGTCATAAAGCTATTGATAGTTCTTCTTCCAGACTCTAAATATGCATGTACTTCTTGCAATCATTCCTAATAATGATATTCTTAAGATTGAATTTCCTTAAAAATAGAACTTGCAATAAAGTACTAGATACAGATTGTTTAATTGAGAGGTGATCACGGCGTCAAATATTAGGAAGTGAGGAGAGAGATTAAGGAAGGAGAAAAAGAAAATAATTGGTTATCTACACATATAAAAATAATAAATGACATATATGTAGTATATTATTAATGTAAGAAGGCAAAAGGAGAAGGGGGTGGCAGAGGGAGAGATGGTTAAATGGCTAGATGGTTAGATGGTCACTGTTTCAAAGGACATGAATTTCAGCAAACTCTGGGAGATAGTAGAGGACAGAGGAGCCTGGTGTGCTGCAGGCCCATGGGGTTGCAAAGAGTCAGACACAACTTAATGACTGAACAACAGCAGCAATATGACTAAAACCAGCTCTATTAGTCAGAGTTGTCCAGAGAAACAAACCAAGAGAATTAAAATATTTAAAGAGATGGAGAAAACACTTATTATAAAGAACAGCTTTACACGATTAAGAAGGCTGAAAAATCCCAGGTCCATAGTCAGTAACCTAGAGACCCAGGTGATCTGGTGGTATAGTTCCATTCTGAAGGCTAGTGAACTTGAGACTCAGGAAGATTATTCAGTTTTAATCCAAAGGCAAGAAAGAACATATGGCCTGCTCAAAGGCAGTCAAGCAGGAGGAAATACCCTCTCTCCTGAGATTAGCTTTTTTTCCTATTCCGGCTTTCAACTGATTGGATGAGGTCCACTTACATGAGGGAGGGAAACCTGCATCTCCTGATTCAAATGTTAATCTCATCCAGAAACCCTCAGAGACATATCTAGAATAATATGTGAACACCTATGGCTCATTGAATTAATTATATTAATGATTTTGAACCATGATTGCCCACTGAGATATATACTACTTGATTCTGACATAATGTTTTAAAATACACTGTTGAAGGTAGGTAACTAGCTTAGGAAATTTGCATTTATATTCAAATATAAATAAGATGTAACAATAACCTTCATACTTCCATTACTAAGTGTTGATAGCAAAATTCTACTAACCTCACAGAATTAAGTGACTGAGTGAGTGAAAGTGGCTCAGTCGTGTCCGACTGTTTGTGACCCCATGGACTATACAGTCTGTGGAATTGTGCAGGCCAGAA
Source organism: Aepyceros melampus (assembly GCA_006408695.1). Lineage (NCBI taxonomy): Eukaryota > Metazoa > Chordata > Mammalia > Artiodactyla > Bovidae > Aepyceros > Aepyceros melampus. Next base: position 510,865 of record SJXQ01003747.1, read on the forward strand.
TATTGGAATGGGTTGCTGTTCCCTTCTCCAAGGGATCTTCCCAACCCAAGGATCAAACTCAGGTCTCCTACATTGCAAGTGGAGACCTGCATTCTTTACCAGCTGAGCCACAAGGGAAGCCCATAGAACTGAGCAATTTCCCCCTTTTCATTTTCTTTCTTGAAAAATCTCCGTAATATAAGGGTTAAATCCATTTGGATTTTCATCAAGAATTCACCTTATTGCCAGATAAGAAAGACATCTCTTTATTGGTAAATGTCATTTATGATGTTAATGCATTAATTGCTTATTGAGCTATTTAAGTTTTGTTTTATCTTATTTTGGATTTTTTCATCTCTATTCCATAAATTTTGCATATAAAGTTTTATTGTGGTCAACATATTTTTTTCTGATGAGTCCCATTGTTATTATTTGCATGTTTCATTAGTAAAGACACATATGCATTTTAAAATAAATTGGAAGAAATAAAATCTGTTGGGAGGAATTTAATCATTTTAAGAACTGCTGGGACAGCTGTGTAGCCAGGTTTGCTGACCAGGGGCACAACCTCACCTCAGAACTTGTCCTCTGAAGATACTGACATTACTGCTGCAGAGCATGAGATACCATACAGTGTCACCAACACCACCTGCAGAGTAAAAAGAAGTTGTTTAGGAAATGGCTGTTCTTGAGATAAAGATGGAGATGCTGCTAAGAAGGTTTTTTTTTTTTCCTGTTCTTTTTTATTTATTTCTAAATTTTTATTATAAAATATCTGTCACATACAGGAAAAACTATGATATGGACATGAGAGGTAAGGGGCATAGAACCCAATGAACATTCACACAATTTATGCCTAATTTCAATAAAATACCAATGCAACTGAATTGTACAAATTTGTTGATTTTTATGATTTGAATAATATAGAATATTGTCAACTAAGCAATGTGGCAGCACTACAAATAAATTACAACCCCCAGGATTCAATAGTAAGTGAACTGTGAACATCCATTGGATCATCAAAAAAACAAGAGAGTTCTAGAAAAACATCTACTTTTGCTTTATTGGCTACACGAAAGGCCTTGACTTTGTAGATCAAAACAAACAGTATAAAATTCTTAAAGAGATGGGAATACCAGACCACCTGACCTGCCCCTTGAGAAATCTGTATGCAGGTCAGGAAGCAACAGTTATAACCGGACATGGAAAAACAGACTGGTTCCAAATTAGGAAAGGAGTACATCAAGGCTGTATATTGTCACTGTGCTTATTTAACTTCTGCGCAGAGCACATCATGCGAAATGCCGAGCTGGATGAAACACAAGCTGGAACCAAGATTGTCAGGAGAAATACAATAACCTCAGAAACACAGATGTCATCATGCTTAGGGCAGAAAGCAAAGAAGAACTAAAGAGCATTTGATGAAAGTGAAAGAGGAGAGTGAAAATGTTGACTTACAACTCAACATTTAAAAAAACTAAGATGATGGCATCTGGTCCCATCACTTCATGGCAGATAGTTGGAGAAACAATGGAAATGGTGAGAGACTTTATATTTTGGGCTCCAAAATCACTGCAGATGGTAACTGCAGTCATGAAATTGAAAGACTCTTAATCCTTGGAAGAAAAGTTATGACCAACCTAGACAGCATATTCAAAAGCAGAGACATTACTTCACCAACAAGGGTCCATCTAGTCAAAGCTATGGTTTTTCCAGTAGTCATGTATGGATGTGAGAGTTGGACTATAAAGAAAACTGAGCACTGAAGAATTGACACTTTTGAACTTTGGTATTCTAGAATACTCCTGAGAGTTCCTTGGATTGCAAGGAGATCCAATCAGTCAATCTTAAAGGAAATCAGTCCTGAATATTCATTGGAAGGACTAATGCTGAAATTCCAATACTTGGGCCACCTAATGCAAAGAACCAACTCACTGGAAAAGACCCTGATGCTGGGGAAGATTGAAGGCAGGAGGAAAAGGTGATGACAGAGGATGAGATGGTTGGATAGCACCACTGACTCGATGGACATGAGCTTGAATAAGCTCCAGGAGTTGTTGATGGACAGAGAAGCCTGGCATGCTGCAGTCCATGGGGTCACAAAGAGTCGGACATGACTGAGTGACTGAACTGAATAGAAATTTTTAAAATCCATAATTTGTACCACCACTTTTATAAAGCTCAGAAATATACATGCGAAATAAATATATATGTAGTTTTTAGACACAGGTATGTATTTTATAAAATATAAAGAGAAGCTATAGAATACTGTAGCTACTAACCACAAACAGCTCTTGAGCACTTTGGCAGGTGTCAAGTTTGACCTGTGATATGCTTTAAGTATAAAATAAGCTCCCAACTTCAAAGGCTTAGTTCTGATATGAAATGACTAATGAAAGATATATAGAGTGAAAACAGTTCAAACGGCAAGCACACAAGTATTGTGAAATCCTTAAATGTTTTTATTTACTATTAACATGTGTCATTAAGATAAATATTTTGGCAACTACATTATCAGAGAATTACACAATATTTTTACAAGTCTATACATAATACATCAGAAAGCCAATTTTAAATGCACACAGCTATAACTATGTATATTTACATTCTAAAAAATAACATTGTCATAAATAACAGAGAATATACTTAGTTACTACTGAAGGCACATTTGAAATCTAAAATTTATACTTTAATAATATATTTTAAATGGTGGAACTATTTCATTACAAATATCAGAATAGTAAAATGCAAAATAAGACTAACATTTTCTTTTTTCAATTAAAATATAGAATTTCATGCTTGTATTTTCAAAATTTTCACTAAAGCCAGATTAAATAATGGATCACTTATTTATAAACTGAATACAGAATATTTCATTAAATTATACAATGTTTTAATGATGATATTTTGGATATATTGGGTTAAATAAAATATATTTGAAAATACTTTCATCTGTTTCTGTCTCTCAGAAAATTTATATATTTGGCTCTTACCATATTTTTATTAGACATCACTATTATATAAAGAAAAAGCAAGGAGATGATTACCACCAATTTAGGGGAGTTTCCTTGAGGTAGGCAGGATGATATGATGGGGTAGCCAACTTGTAGTTTATTCATTCAAAACACATCAAAGACTTATTAGTGGATTCTCAGTAAATTTATGGTAAAATTCAAGCATCTTATCTACGAATACAAAAGCCAGTGTGTATTGGTCCCTGCACAACTCTCCAAATGAACTTCCAATAGTGGTTTCTATCACACTGGTCCTCTTACTTAATCAGAGTAGAGAAAAGCACGTTCTCATGTCAGAACTGTTAAATTTGTTCTTTTCTTCACTGGAAAACCCTTTACTGCAGATATTCCCGTAATGTCCCATTTTATTTATGTTTCTACGAAACACTACCTTCTCCATGAGGTTTCCCTTCACTATCTTATGAGTGTGATGTTTTGCACTGCACAGCTTTCTATATTATAATATTTGATTTTAACCCATGATTCCCTGTCTGCTATTGTCACAAACAATCTCATTACCACATCAACTTCTCAAGGATAGAAACTTTGTTTCTTCTGTTTACTGCTGTAGCTCCAGCTCTTAGAAGATGACTGGCATGGATTCAGCACTCCATGAAGACTAAACTTAAAATCTACAATCAATGTGAACTCTAATAAAGAAAAGAAAGTCAAATTCTTCAGTTCAGTTCAGTCATGCAGTCGTGTCTGACTCTGCGACCCCATGAATCGCAGCACGCCAGGCCTCCCTGTCCATCACCAACTCCCGGAGTTCACTCAGACTCACGTCCATCGAGTCAGTGATGCCATCCAGCCATCTCATCCTCGGCCGTCCCCTTCTCCTCCTGGCCCTAATCCCTCCCAGCATCAGAGTCTTTTCCAATGAGTCAACTCTTTGCATGAGGTGACCAAAGTACTGGAGTTTCAACTTTAGCATCATTCCCTCCAAAGAAATCCCAGGGCTGATCTCCTTCAGAATGGACTGGTTGGATCTCCTGGCAGTCCAAGGGACTCTCAAGAGCCTTCTCCAACACCAAACTTCAAAAGCATAAATTCTTCGGCGCTCAGCTTTCTTCACAGTCCAACTGTCACATCCATACATGACCACAGGAAAAACCATAGCCTTGACTAGATGGACCTTTGTTGCCAAAGTAATGTCTCTGCTTTTGAATATACTATCTAGGTTGGTCATAACTTTTCTTCCAAGGAGTAAGTGTCTTTTAATTTCATGGCTGCAGTCACCATCTGCAGTGATTCTGGAGCCCCCCAAAATAAAGTCTGACACTGTTTCCACTGTTTCCCCATCTATTTCCCATGAAGTGATGGGACCAGATTCCATGATCTTCGTTTTCTGAATGTTGAGCTTTAAGCCAACTTTTTCACGCTCCACCTTCACTTTCATCAAGAGGCTTTTTAGTTCCTCTTCACTTTCTGCCATAAGGGTGGTGTCATCTGCATATCTGAGGTTATTGAGATTTCTCCCGGCAATCTTGATTCCAGCTTGTGTTTCTTCCAGTCCAGCGTTTCTCATGATGTACTCTGCATATAAGTTAAATAAGCAGGGTGACAATATACAGCCTTGACGTACTCCTTTTCCTATTTATAGTCTGACACTGTTTCTACTGTTTCCCCGTCTATTTCCCATGAAGTGATGGGACTGGATGCCATGATCTTCGTTTTCTGAATGTTGAGCTTTAAGCCAACTTTTTCACTCTCCTCTTTCACTTTCATCAAGAGGCTCTTTAGTTCCTCTTTACTTTCTGCCATAAGGGTGGTGTCATCTGCATATCTGAGGTTATTGATATTTCTCCCAGCAATCTTGCTTCCAGCTTGTGTTTCTTCCAGTCCAGCGTTTCTCATGATGTACTCTGCATAGAAGTTAAATAAGCAGGGTGACAATATACAGCCTTGATGTACTCCTTTTCCTATTTGGAACCAGTCTGTGTTCCATGTCCAGTTCTAACTGTTGCTTCCTGACCTGCATACAGATTTCTCAAGAGGCAGTTCAGGTGGTCTGGTATTCGCATCTCTCTCAGAATTGTCCACAGTTTATTGTGATCCACACAGTCAAAGGCTTTGGCATAGTCAAGAAAGCAGAAATAGATGTTTTTCTGGAACTATCTTGCTTTTTCCATGATCCAGCGGATGTTGGCAATTTGATCTCTGGTTCCTCTGCCTTTTCTATTTATCTTTATTCTAAACATTTCTAACTATCTGTGGAAATTACTTAATGGATGTTTGTAATTTTTAGATATTCTTCTGAACTAAATAGCTTGATATTTATATCTTATGTGAGAAAACTTTGCTGCCTGGTGATGGCAAAAAGATGCAAAGTCAATTACCTGAGATTCTTTTCCCGGCTTTGAGAAGGATGTCTCTCACCCATGGAGTCTTCAGAAGTTACCCATCTCTACAGTGACTGTTTCATAGAGTCTATGACCATTTGGCAAGCGTTGAAAACCCTCCTGAAACTGCACTACTAGATTCATGCCTGGATACACTGAAGAATTTCAGCATCTAATGAATCTAAAAATAAAACAAAAATCATGCCTCATACTTGTCATCGCAACCAGTGTCATGCTTATGTTCCAGGATTAATCGTAACAAGATCAAAGCTGGGAGACAGACATTTTACTTCTGAATAACAAGGTTCCAGAATTCTCTGGAAGATAACATGCTTCCAGGAGATAAACCACGCTCCATATCCCCTTTACTGCTTTGTGAGAGGATTCATTCACTGTTCACATGACCCTCGGGAACACGTTGAAGGCCAAATAAAGGCATTAATTTTTCCTTGAGTTTAGGCAGATTATTAAAGATAAGTGACATATAGAGAGAATAAAGACATGGATATAAAGCATCAGAGACAAAGGCTCTGTTGTTATATGTCACTGAGGAATTCTCAGTGAGAAGAGAGCAGTAAGCTTGGACTGGGAGCTCTGCCTGTCCATCATAGAGCATACCAGGGGAGAAGGCATGGCTGAGTCTCTACAAGACAGGTGAGGGGGCTGGGTCTCCAAGCGCTAATCTTACACCCTGCTGGGGCTAATCTTATGCTTCTTGGGTCTGACACCATTACCAAATTGGCTTCAGCAGCACCAAGAAATAGACCATCTGGGTTCCAAAGAGTGGTGAGGCATCATAGGGTATATTATCAAGTCAAGGAACTGAATGTTGCCAAAATGGTTTGGCTGGACCAGAAGGAAAAGAGAGAAATAAGCAAACATCCTGTATAAGTGCCCATGTTTTCCCCCCAATCTTCATCTGAGAAAATGGACGAGTCACAGAGCTGTCAGGGCTGAAAGTACTTGGGAAAGAGAGTTGCCTCTGAAAATCAGAGGAGATGGGTTAAATGTCATGTGTCTGTTTTTTGGCTTCTGCAGGTGAACTTTCTCATGTACCTACTGGACCGTTGCATGAGCCCAGATGCTAGAATATCCTTCACCGCCGCGGCACATTAATACTAATTGTCTTGTTAATTAGCGAAGAGATTTGGTTCTAATTTTCTGTGTCTGCTTAAAAATGGCTCCTCACCTCAGAGCCATCTTGCCAAAGACGATCTGAAGAAGGAATAACGTTCTTCACCTAGACTGTGTTCTCTACGTTAAATCCTTGACTCTGTCCCCTAGAAAGCAGACAGACGTGAATCAGCGAGAACACATGTGCCTGTCCATTTATCTGGCCACCTATGCTTTGCTTTCAAAGAAAGAGGATTTATAATTTCCTCATACTCATTTATCCCTCCCCCCATATTTTATTTTCTTCCTTCCATCAAATGGACATTAAAGGTCACTACCCTCCCCTTCCCCCCTTTTAGTAGCTAAGGGTAGGTTACGTGTATATTCTCCAGGGTGAGTTTAGTTCTTCCTCCTCTCTGGAGTTCCAAACAATAATTATACTGTTTTTTCTTTCTCTTCGGGGCTGCTTTGCACTTTGAACCAGCTCTCAAAAGTTTCCCAAGCCAATGTAAGATCAGCTACATCTTTCCAAGACAACTGATGCTACAGCTGTGCAGATTTGAGGGAGAGAAGCTGATAGCACCAGAAGCCATTAACTTTCTTTTCCAAAAATCACCTTTCTCATTAGATTTGAAAAATGTGTTTGAGAACAGCAGCTTATGGCAGTTGACTAGATAAAACTTCAGGAAAGATAGTACACACAAGGAAAGGTGAGACAAATTGCAGTGATAAGGTATGTCAGCAGAGGGCTGATGCTGCAAGAATATAGTGTCTTTGTATCTGTGGCCATTCATTAAGGGAGGTTGTGTCAGGGCTGTTGGCATAGAGAAATGAAGACTCCTGCAAACCCAGCAGCATCGGAATATAATCACTGGTACTTCTGGATTTCTGTATCCTTCCCTCCACCTCTTCATTGGCACTGATAATGTTCCCTTGAAAAATACATATGCCAGAAAAATTATTTTGAGGATAGTCATTTTAATAAGCAATTCATAAGAAAGTAACCACTCATCCACATTATAATAGGAATAATTCTGCCTCATTAAAAAAATCTGATTATTAACCCTGAATAATCATGAAACGCCAATGGTGTCTTATTAGCTTAGGAAATATTAAATATAGTCGTGTTTCCCAGGAGGAAAGGTGGTCAGAAGAAAAAGAGAGACGTTTAAAATGAAAAAAAAAAAAAAATCCCTGTTTTCAATTGTAAGTTACAATCACTGTATAACAGAACATATTCTTTTGCAATAATGTCAGTGTTTGATTCCTCACTTTTACCAAGGAAAGATTGGCAGGTTTCTGTTGATAACAGAAATATCTGCATAATCCACAAAAAGTAACATTTTTTGTTACTTTAGGTAAAGCTGATTCTTACCTAATAGGGTTTGCCAGTGTTTGTGTCCTATATCTGGAGGGTGTTTAGAATCTCTGTCTGTGAAATTTCTCTTGTAAAAAGCACTACTTTCAGACTAAACGATAGTAATAGGAGTTGGAGGTAAAAGAATTGCATTTGAAAAGATCAAAACTCTCAAATGTGATTATGGATAAATCGAAAAGGGCTTCCTCACCCTTCACCAGCACAACCCCCTCCCAGCTGCACACTCACATATTCTGACTTTGAGAGAGTGCCTCCACCCCTGTTTCTGGCAAAGTTCTCTGCTTTTGCAGCAGGTTCCAGGCTTCTGCACCCAGTCAAAAAAGTTGCTTCTGCAGATGAGCTTTACAATGTACCTGGAGAAGGCAATGGCACCCCACTCCAGTACTCTTGCCTGGAAAATCCCATGGACAGAGGAGCCTGGTAGGCTGCAGTCCATGGGGTCGCACAGAGTCGGACACAACTGAAATGACTTTGCAGCCAGTAATCTTGCCTGGAAAATCCTGTGGACGGAGGAGCCTGGGAGGCTGCAGTCCATGGGGTCGCTAGGAGTTGGACATGACTGAGTGACTTCAATTTCACTTTTCACTTTCCTGCATTGGAGAAGGAAATGGCAACCCACTCCAGTGTTCTTGCCTGGAGAATCCCAAGGACAGGGGAGCCTGGTGGGCTGCCATCTCTGGGGTCACACAGAGTCGGACACGACTGAAGCATCTTAGCAGCAGCAGCAGTAGAGGATTGTTACACGAGCGTGCAAAGATACTATAATATCCTTCACCATTATAGCAAACAGATAAAAAGCAACACAAAATATCTTGACCCACAGCTCTCTCAAGCTAATGTTCTGTTTCTCTGGTCTCTTTCGAAAGATGCCATAACCTGCTAGAAAATGGAAACGGAAGCAGACTCAAGGGGCTAGTGCTTTCATAGGAGGTGAGACCAGGCAAGGGAGGGGAGGAAAAAATGTTCCAAAGAAAGGGAGACAAATGTAAGATTATAGTTTATCAAGCAGCTTCATAAGGAGATACAGCTGACTCTGGTTGCATAGAATATCTTCAGCCAGCCAAAAAGAAACATCTTATCTGAGAACAATTCATTAGAAGGAGGGTGGGAGGGGTTTGTTTACTTAAGGCTTCTATTACATCTTCCCCTCATTAATGGCCAAGATTGCTCTCACAAAGAATAAATGCCAACATACTTTGTATTGAGTCATTTGGACCATTGGGAAGTCACTGAATAATCAGAATGCCTGAAATATGGGAATTCATCTCGGTCCCAAAGTAAAGGCAGGAGTCAGAGTCACGGTGTGTCTCTTCAGGTGTGGCCAGGTGACATCAGCCTTGGACAAAGTCTCCTGAACTGCAAGAAGCTCAAACCAGTCAGTCCTAAAGGAAATCAGTCCTGAATATTCATTGGTAGAACTGATGCTGGAGCTGAAACTCCGATAATTTGGCCACCTGATGCAAAGAGTTGACTCACTGGAAAAGACCCTGATGCTGGGAAAGATTGAAGGCAAAAGGAAAAAGGGACAACAGAGGATGAGATATTTGGATGGCCTCACCGACTCAATGGACATGAGTTTGAGCAAACTCTGGGAGATAGTGAAGGACAGGGGAGCCTGGTGTGCTGCAGTCCATGGGGTCACACAGAGTTGCACACAACTTAATGACTAAACAACAATAGCATACACTTTGGGCCTAAAACTTGCACTTATTGTTTTAATAACTTTGTTGAAGTATAACTGGCATATAAAAGATATACACACATTTAATGTATAAAGTAGGATGAGTTTGGATACAGACATACACCCATCCAATCATCACCACTATCAAAGTAATAAACACATCCAGACCCTCTAAACACTTTTCCTCCCTCCCTACTTGTGTATGTGTGTGTGTTTTGTATGGGAAAGACACTTCACATGAAATCTACCCTCTTAACGAATTTTAAATGTGCAACATTTTTAAAAAATAGACAGTATCTTGTACAGCAGATGTATAGAACTTATTTGTCTTGTGTGTGTTCTTAATGTGACAAGTAAGCTCATTATAAAAATCACTTGCTGCAGTAAACTATAGAAACAGTCTAATCTTTTATTGTCAAACAAGTACATTTGAAAATAATTATACAATTAAATATAGAACAACTTGGGTATACCAATCTTGAGAATGTAGTGACAGGTGAAAAAAGCAATTTCAAGAATTGTGTATTTTCTAATGTCTCTAGATGGCTTTCTTGTTGGCTCAGACAGTACACAATCTGCCTACAATGCAGGAGACCCAGGTTCAATCCTTGGGTCAGGAAGATCCCCTAGAGAAGGCAACCCACTCCTGTATTCTTGCCTGGGAAATCCCATGGTGAGAGGAATCTGGCAGGTTACAGTCCATGGGGTCACAAAGGGTCAGATATGACTGAGCAACTAACAGTACATTACTACGCAGATGGTCATGGACAATGCTGTTCAAATAATAATAAACTGGCCTGGAAAGAAATGTACTATATTTAGCATAATATTACTTCTTTGTACTGACAGTAAGAAACATGGGCAGGTAGGTAACAAATAGAATTCAATTACATCTGTGATATTTTGTTTCATTAAAGAGAGTCTTGGAAGGAAAAGAATCTTGTTTTATAAAGCATTTTTAAAAGCTGTACAAGTAGAAAGAAACTAACATTTATCAATGGCTTACTATGTGCCAGTTTTCTGATTATTCAGACCATTGATTCCAAAGGCAGTATGCCTGGGGTTGAATCCTGCTTCTGCTGTGTAGTAGACAGATTGTTTTGAACAAGTTAGGTAGCTTTCCTACGATCTGATCTGTTTGTCTATAAAACAATGATAGTAATAACACCAACCTCCTAGCATTGTTGTGATAATTTAATTATAAGATTTATTTATACAGTGTTCTATATAGTGTCTGGTAGTAACAATGATTCAGTAAATGTGAGTTGTTATCAGTAGTCTCTGAACCCAGACGGTCTTTCTGCAGAGCCTCACCATGGAAGCTAAGGAGCAAATCAGACTGAAAATAATTATAATCAGGATGCACCTTTTATTTTTTTCATCTTAAAAATACACCCACTGTTGATGAGGTCATTAGCAGGAGGAGGCGCTGTCTCTTCTTGGTTAATCAGCATAGGGCCTTCAGCATAGGTCAAGCTTATGAGCCGTTTTCTATCAACTGACAAAAAATTTCATGTCCATGAATCTGAGCACATTTAAATGAAACATTTCATCAGAGTCCTTGCAGATCATAACATCAAAAGTTAAAACATTTCAAAACCCTTCGTGAATGCAGTGATATTCTTGCAGAGTCTAAATGACACAGGAACTAAGATGAATTATCAAACTGTAAATAAAAGCACCCATTACCTGTCATATCAGCATGAAGACTTTATAGTTACCAGTTGAAGAAATTGCAGACAAAGGCTCTATAAATATGTAATGTAAAATTTGCTGAATTTGTGTCCATTTCTTAAATGTATACTTACTTTTTTTTTTTCTTACATGTTTAAATATACAGCAGACTTGAAGGTTAAGAAAGTGATAGGGAAGATTTTTGCAAGAATAGTTTAAACTCAGAAGACTGTTCTCTGCCTGGCCTAGTTACCACATTCTGCTGAGGTAGCATTCCCTCAGTACTCGCCCTTGCGAACACATGCTTTTGTATTTATTCCCTAGGTTTTTTCAGTTCAACTTTTACAGGGTTTCCTTCTCTAATTCCTTAGGGGCCACCTGGCCTCCTTTCAGGCTAAATGCTTGCAGACTGCTAGACAAGGCGAGCTGGTAGGTAGCTCTGCTTAGAGATGCTCTGCCTTGCTTCCATAAGATGACTGCAGGAACCACTGGGCAATAAAACACAGCCCCTCATGGGTTCAGGCTTAGTTTAATCTCCATCCCACTACTATAGCCTGTTTGGTTGTGTTTCTTTTTTTGATAAAACCAGAAAAGTGTAGGATGTCTATGAGGAATTTCATTTGCTCGAGACACAACCAAATTTCAGACACAACTCATTTTGATCTGAGAGTGAAAGTCACTTCAGTTGGTGTTCTCTTCTCTGTATGGATCGCTAAATCAAAAAAAGAATGAAAGACACAATAGAAGCTGGCCGAATGTCAGGCATGATACATATATATTAATACTTACTATTGTCAGTAAGTACTTGACACAGTCCACAGCCTTGTCTAACTCAATGAAACTAAGCCATGCTGTGTGAGGCCAGCCAAGACGGGCAGGTCATGGTGGAGAGGTCTGACAGAATGTGTCCACTGGAGAAGGAAATGGCAAACCACTTCACTGTTCTTGCCTTGAGAACCCCCTAAACAGTATGAAAAGGCAAAACAATAGGATACTGAAAGAGGAACTCCCCAGGTTTGTAGGTGTCCAGTATGCCACTGGAGATCAGTGGAGAAATAACTCCAGAAAGAATGAAGGGATGGAGCCAAAGCAAATATAATACCCAGCTGTGGATATAACTGGTGATAGAAGCAAGGTCCAATGCTGTAAAGAGTAGTATTGCATAGGAACCTGGAATGTCAGGTCCATGAATCAAGGCAAACTGGAAGTGGTCAAACAAGAGATGGCAAGAATGAATGTCAACATTCTAGTAATCAGTGAACTAACATGGACTGGAATGGGTGAATTTAACTCAGATGACCATTATATCTACTACTGTGGGCAGGAATCTCTTAGAAGAAATGGAGTAGCCATCATGGTCAACAAAAGAGTCCAAAATGCAGTACTTGGATGCAATCTCAAAAATGACAGAATGATCTCTGTTCATTTCCAAGGCAAACCATTCAATATCATGGTAATCCAAACCTATGCCCCAACCAGTAACACTGAAGAAGCTGAAGTTGAGTGGTTCTGTGAAGACCTACAAGACCTTTTAGAACTAACACCCAAAAAAGATGTCCTTTTCATTATAGGGGACTGGAATGCAAAAGTAGGAAGTCAAGAAACACCTGGAGTAACAGGCAAATTTGTCCTTGGAGTACAGAATGAAGCAGAGCAAAGGCTAATAGAGTTTTGCCAAAAGAATCCACTGGTCATAACAAATACTCTTTTCAAACAACGCAAGAGAAGACTCTACACATGGGCATCACCAAATGGTCAACACCAGAACCAGATTGATTATATTCTTTGCAGCCAAAGATGGAGAAGCGCTATGCAGTCAGGAAAAGCAAGACCAGGAGCTGACTGTGGCTCAGATCATGAACTCCTGATTGCCAAATTCAGACTTAAATTGAAGAAAGTGGGGAAAACCACTAGACTACTCAGGGATGCCCAAAGCAAATCCCTTATGACTATACAGTGGAAGTGAGAAACAGATTTAAGGGGCTAGATCTGATAGACAGAGTGCCTGATGAACTATGGACTAAGGTTCATGACATTTTACAAGAGACAGGGATCAAGACCATCCCCATGGAAAAGAAATGCAAAAAAGCAAAATGGCTGTCTGAAGAAGACTTACAAATAGCTGTGAAAAGAAAAGAAGCCACAAGCAAAGGAGAAAAGGAAAGATATAAGCATCTGAATGTAGAGTTCCAAAGAATAGCAAGGAGAGATAAGAAAGCCTTCCTCAGTGATCAATGCAAAGAAATAGAGGAAAATAATAGAATGGGAAAGACTAGAGCTCTTTTCAAGAAAATTAGAGATACCAAGGGAACATGCCATGCAAAGATTGATAAAGGATAGAAATGGTATCAAACTAACAGAAGCAGAAGATATTAAGAAGAGATGGCAAGAATACACAGAAGAACTGTACAAAAGAGAGCTTCACGACCAAGATAATCACAATGGTGTGATCACTCACCTAGAGCCACATATCCTGGAATGTGAAGTCAAGTGGGCCTTAGAAAGCATCATTATGAACAAAGCTAGTGGAGGTGATGGAATTCCAATAGAGCTATTTTAAATCCTGAAAGATGATGCTGAGAAAGCACTGCACTCAATATGCAAGCAAATTTGGAAAACTCAGGGGTGGCCACAGGACTGGAAAAGGTCAGTTTTCATTCCAATTCCAAATAAGGGCAATGCCAAAGAATGCTCAAACTACCACACAATTGTACTCATCTCACTCGCTAGTAAAGTAATGCTCAAAATTCTCCAAGCCAGACTTCAACAATATATGAATCGTGAACTCCTTGATGTTCAAGCTGGTTTTAGAAAAGGCAGAGGAACCAGAGATCAAATTGCCAACATCCACTGGATCATGGAAAAAGCAAGAGAGTTCCAGAAAAACATCTAGTTCTGCTTTCTTGACTATGCCAAAGCCTTTGACTGTGTGGATCACAATAAACTGTGGCAATTCTGAAAGAGATGGGAATACCAGACCTCCTGACCTGTCTGTTGAGAAACCTATATGCAGGTCAGGAAGCAACAGTTAGAACTGGAACTGGAACAGCAGACTGGTTCCAACAGGAAAAGGAGTATGTCAAGGCTGTATATTGTCACCCCGCTTATTTACATTATATACAGAGTACATCATGAGAAACTCTGGGCTGGAAGAAGCACAAGGTGGAATCAAGATTGCCGGGAGAAATATCAATAACTTGAGATATGCAGATGACATGACCCTTATGGCAGAAAGTGAAGAGGAACTCAAAAGCCTCTTGATGAAAGTGAAAGTGAAAGTGGACAGTGAAGAGGTTGGCTTAAAGCTTAGCATTCAGAAAACGAAGATCAGGGCATCTGGTCCCATCACTTCATGGGAAATAGATGGGGAAACAGTGGAAACAGTGGCAGACTTTATTTTGGGGGCTCCAAAATCACTGCAGATGGTGACCGCAGCCATGAAATTAAAAGACGCTTACTCCTTGGAAGAAAAGCTATGACCAACCTAGATAGCATATTCAAAAGCAGAGACATTACTTTGCCAACAAAGGTCCATCTAGTCAAGGCTATGGTTTTTCCTGTGGTCATGTATGGATGTCAGAGTTAGACTGTGAAGAAGGTTAAGTGCTGAAGAATTGATGCTTTTGAAATGTGTTGTTGGAGAAGACTCTTCAAAGTCCCTTGGACTGCAAGGAGATCCAACCTGTCTATCCTAAAGAAGATCAGTCCTGGGTGTTCATTGGAAGGACTGTTGCTGAAGCTGAAACTCCAATACTTTGGTCACCTCTCGCAAAGAGTTGACTCATTGGAAAAAGCCTTGCTGCTGGGAGTGATTGAGGGCAGGAGGAGAAGGGGACGACAGAGGACGAGATGGCTGGATGGCACCACCAACTCAATGGACTTGAGTCTGAGTGAACTCTGGGAGAGGGTGATGGACAGGGAGGCCTGGTGTGCTGCGATTCATGAAGTGGCAGAGTCAGACACGACAGCGACGAACTGAACTGATTGTCAAATAAACTATGGGGACTGTTTTTACCACCTCTCTGTGTGTGTGCTCAGTCACTCAGTCCTGTCTGATTCTCTGGGGCCCTATGGACTGTAGCCCACCCGGCTCCTCTGTCCATGAAATTTTCCAGGCAAGAATACTGGAGTTGGTTATCATTTTCTACTCCAAGGCATCTTCCTGGCCCACAAATCCAAGGCAAATCTCTTGAGCCTCCTGTATCAGAATATGGGTTCTTTACCACTAGTGCCACTTGGGAAACCCAACACTTCTCCATAGATATAGTATTTTAATGTTTAAATTTTGCACCTATTAATTTATTTTACTTCTACTTTATTGACTACGCCCAAACCTTTGACTGTATGGATCACAACAAACTGTGGAAAATTCTTAAATATACGGGAATACCAGACCACCTGACCTGCCTCCTGAGAAATCTGTAGGCAGGTCAAGAAGAAACAGTTAGAACCAAACATGGAACAGACTGGTTCCAAATTGGGAAAAGAGTACATCAAGGCTGTATATTGTTACCCTGCTTATTTAACTTATATGCAGGGTACATCACACAAAATGCTGGGCTGGATGAAGCACAAGCTGGAATCAAGATTGCCAGAAGAAATATCAATAACCTCAGATAGGTAGATTACATCATCCTTATGGCAGAAAATGAAGAGGAACTGAAGAGCCTCTTGATGAAAATGAAAGAGGAGAGTGAAAAAGTTGGCTTAACGTTCAACATGCAGAAAACTAAGATCATGGCATCTGGTCCTATCATTTAATGGCAAATAGATGGAGGAACAGTGGAAACAGTCAACAGTGGTTGACTTTATTTTTTGGGCATTTTAGTTGAATCCCTCTGGATGCTGTTTTTTTTTTTTTTTCCTAAGGAGATACTGCAAAGAGCCAGGTTGGAGGTTATTGAGGTCCTTTAGCATTTTGATGAGAGATGACTGTAAGATAGGAGAGTGAAATGTTCTTTCATTCTATGTACTTGAAGCTGCCAGGATTTGCTACAAATTGGAATAAGAGACTGGAGATGACAAAATAGGCAAGTCATGCTGACATCACGTTGAAGACCTTAAAGCCCTCAGTAATGTGGGTACACATAACTAATGAAGGGAAACTACAGGAGGAGCTGACCTATGAAACTTCATGGTACACCATCCAGATGAAATGAGCATGTGGATGGTGTACCATCCAAGAGACTGGATGAAGGACGTGAGGGAGTCAGGAAGCTAGAATGGAGGATATCCTCAAGGACTGAGCATGGTGTCAAGCAACATTAAAAGGTCAGGAGATAAGGAGGAACGAGCAAAACAGAACAGAAGAAACAATAAGAAAGTAGAGGGGATACCGGTAGAGCATAGCATCATGAATCCACATGCAGGAACCATTTCAAGGAAGAGAATTGTTCTGAATGCCTTTGAGAGACCAAGAAATGGTCACAGAACTCTGGTCTTTGGTGAACTTAACACAGTCTTAGTGTATAAACTTGACGAGTGTCTGTAGAAGGATAGAAAGAGAGGAAGCTTTGCCGGGAGTTTTATTGTGAACACAAGGAGAATAATGAGTAGGTTCTCAGAGGGAAAGGGTGTAGGCACAGAGGAATGTTAAGGTGACTGAAATAGTAGCATGCATGCGTGCTGTGCTCAGTTGTGTCCAACTCTTTGCAACCCTTTCGACTCTAGCCCACCAGGCTCCTCTGACCAAGAGATTTCCCAGGAAAGAATACTAGAATGACTTGCCATTTCCTTCTCCAGGGATCTTCCCAACACAGGGATGGAACTCACGTCTCCTGTAGTCTCCTGCATTGCAGGCAGATTCTTTACCACTGAGCCATCAGGGAAACCCAAAATAATAGCATGAGTGTATGCCAGTGAGAAACATACCCTTGAGAGGGCATAAAAAGGTACTGATTCAGGAGAGTGAGGAAAGAATTGGCTGATCAGTTTTGGCAGAAATGGAGAACAAATGATATCTAGAGCATGTGTGGAGGGCAATAGTCTGAATCATGGCATTTTCTATTCATACAGCCATCCAAATAATTTCATCGAAGAGCTCATCTGGTCATCTTAAATCCCCTCACATCCCACCTCTCTAAGCTCACCCTCTTCCCACACTGTTGTATCTCCTCATGTGTAATAGTGGACATGAGTTAAACCGCAATAAACAGAACACCCAATGCGTGAGAATAGTTCAACAGTAATAAGTTAATTGTAGTGTGTGTTAGTCGCTCAGTCGTATCCGATTCTTTGTGACCCCATGGATTGTGGCCTTCCAGGCTCCTCTGTCCATGGGTTCTCCAGGCAAGAATACTGGAGTGGATTGCCATTCCCTTCTCCAGAGGATCTTTCTGACCCAGGAATCGAATCTGGGTCTTCTTCATTGCAGGCAGATTCTTTACCTGCAAGTTAAATACAAGTTAATTGTAACCGCTCCTATTAGTCCAAAATGGATTCCTGGTCCCTGGATGGTGGTTGTTTTCATGGGGAATCAGAATTAGAGCCTTGTCTCTTTTACAGTTTACCTGATTTGAAGCTCTTTCATGGATGCATGAGGCAGGAGATGAAGAGAGGAGAAAGAGAGAGAGAGAGAGCCACTTCATAACCTTTGGCAGGAAGTGGACACACAGCAGTTCTGTTCAGCTGGCCTTGGCAGAAATCATCCTTGAAAAGGGACCACACCCCAGGTACATCTGAAGGAAAGAACACATTTTGGTGGAAGCTTGTTTACCATGACCTCACCTATTGTAGTGAAAGTGAAAGTGTCAGAAACTGTCAGTTGGGTCCCTCTGTGACCTTTTGGACTGTAGCCCACCAGGCTCCCTGGTCCATGGAATCAGCACGCAAGAAAACTGGAGGGAATTGTCCCAAACCAGGAACCAAACCTGATCTCCCACATTGCAGATATATATATATATATATATATATATATATATATATATATATTCACTGTCTGATCCATCAGGGAAACCCTTGATGTTTTCCTGATAAATTTATATTTATACTTAAATTACAAATATAAGTATAAATACTTTGTTTTAGGGAGAAAGCGAGTCCATGAACTTTCCTGTTAAGTTTCTAACACCTTGTCAAAGGTTAGGCATATACTAGACGTTCAGTAGCTATTTCCTAAATGAATGAATTCAAACCACGTACACTTATTTGGCCTAAAATTAGTTTCCCAGGAGTCAGGAAGGAAAGCTATCTCAGCATTCAGGATAAGTATCCATATGCCAATTTTACTAGGTTTTGCTTAATAAGCTTCAACCCCATAATGTATATTCCACTATTCCCCATAAGATAAGACCAAAATAACCTTTAAAAAATATGTGTTTTGACTGTTGCAATAGAAATGTAATGTAAAATAACCTCATTTGATATGGTTTGACATGCTTGAAGTATTTGGGGGGGGGGCCTTTTATGGTTCTGACAATATAAACATTACAAAATTTATTTACAATGAATTATAAAATTTTGTAAAAAAACATTTACAAAATTACCCTTTTGACATCTAATAAGAAATAAAATAAAATTAACATTCTCTATTGAAGAAGAAAGAAATCCTGTTTTTAGTATTATGATTTCTTTCAAACTCTTTAACTTGGATTAGTTTATTTGACTGTTTCTTAAAGCCACTACTATACAAAGAATAAAACAAGATATACAACATTGAAATTTATAACTGCTTTTAGGATCCAAAGAAGTCACCATCCTTAGTGAATAATTTGGATGTTTTCATTTTAGTGAATAGAAATTATCTAAATTTATTTTGTAGTATGTCAGGGACGTATCATATTACATATCATCAGTTCAGTTCAGTTGCTCAGTCGTGTCTGACTCTTTGCAATCCCATGAATCTCAGCACTCCAGGCCTCCCTGTCCAACACCAACTCCCGGAGTTTACTCAAACTTATCCATCGAGTTGGGTGATGCCATCCAGCTATCTCATTCTCTGTTGTCCCCTTCTCCTCCTGCCCCCAATCCCTCCCAGCATCAAGGTCTTTTCCAGTGAGTCAACTCTTCATATGAGGTGGCCAAAGTATTGGAGTTTCAGCCTCAGCATCAGTCCTTCCAATGAACACCCAGGACTAATCTCCTTTAGGATGGACTGATTGGATCTCTTTGCAGTCCAAGGGACTCTCAAGAGTCTTCTCCAACACCACAGTTCAAAAGCATCAATTCTTCGATGCTCAGCTTTCTTCACAGTCCAACTCTCACACTCATATATGACCACTGGAAAAATAACCTTGACTAGATGGACCTTTGTTAGCAAGTAATGTCTCTGCTTTTTAATGTGCTATCTAGGTTGATCATAACTTTTCTTGCAAGGAGTAAGCGTCTTTTAATTTCATGGCTGCAGTCACCATCTGCAGTGATTTTGGAGCCCCAAAAAATAAAGTCTGACACTGTTTCTACTGTTTCCCCATCTGTTTCCCATGAAGTGACGGGACCAGATGCCATGATGTTCTTTTTCTGAATGTTGAGCTTTAAGCCAACTTTTTCACTGTCCTCTTTCACTTTCATCAAGAGGCATTTTAGCTCCTCTTCACTTTCTGCCATAAGGGTGGTGTCATCTGCATATCTGAGGTGATTGATATTTCTCCCAGCAATCTTGATTCCAGCTTGTGTTTCTTCCAGTCCAGCGTTTCTCATGATGTACTCTGCATAGAAGTTAAATAAGCAGGGTGACAATATACAGCCTTGACGTACTCCTTTTCCTATTTGGAACCAGTCTGTTGTTCCATGTCCAGTTCTAACTGTTGCTTCCTGACCTGCATACAGGTTTCTCAAGAGGCAGGTCAGGTCATATGGCATGACACATCATATGACAGGGACTCNTCATGATGTACTCTGCATAGAAGTTAAATAAGCAGGGTGACAATATACAGCCTTGACGTACTCCTTTTCCTATTTGGAACCAGTCTGTTGTTCCATGTCCAGTTCTAACTGTTGCTTCCTGACCTGCATACAGGTTTCTCAAGAGGCAGGTCAGGTCATATGGCATGACACATCATATGACAGGGACTCTCTTGATGAAAGTGAAAGAGGAGAGTGAAAAAGGTGACTTAAAACTCAACATTCAGAAAGCTAAAATCATGATGTCTGGTTCCATCACTTCATGGCAAATAGACGGGGAAACAGTGACAGACTTTATTTTGGGGGGGTTTCAAAACACTGCAGATGGTGACTATAGCCACGAAATTAAAAGATGCATGCCCCTTGGAAGAAAAGCTATGACATACCAAGACAGCTTATTAAAAATCAGAGACATTACTTTGCCAACAAAGGTCCATCTAGTCAAAGCTATGGTTTTTCCAGTAGTGGTGTATGTTGTAAGTGAAAGTGAACGTGAAATTGCTCAGTCATGTCCCACTGTTTGCAACCCCATGGACTGTAGGCTATTAGACTCCTCCATCCATGGGATTCTCCAGCCAAGAATACTGGAGTGGTTGGTGACTATAGCCACGAAATTAAAAGATGCATGCCCCTTGGAAGAAAAGCTATGACATACCAAGACAGCTTATTAAAAATCAGAGACATTACTTTGCCAACAAAGGTCCATCTAGTCAAAGCTATGGTTTTTCCAGTAGTGGTGTATGTTGTAAGTGAAAGTGAACGTGAAATTGCTCAGTCATGTCCCACTGTTTGCAACCCCATGGACTGTAGGCTATTAGACTCCTCCATCCATGGGATTCTCCAGCCAAGAATACTGGAGTGGGTTGCCATTTCCTTCTCTAATGGATGTAAGAGTTGTACTATAAAGAAAGCTGAGTGCTGAAGAATTTATGCTTTTGAATTGTAATGTTGGAGAAGACTCTTGAGAGTCCCTTGGACTGCAAGGAGATCCAACCAGTCCATCCTAAAGGAGATCAGTCCTGAATATTCATTGGAAGCACTGATGCTGAAGCTGAAACTCCAATACTTTGGCCACCTGATGGGAAGAACTGATTCATTAGAAAAGACCCTGGTGCTGGGAAAGATTGAAGGCAGGAGGAGAAGGGGATGACAGAGGATGAGATGGTTGGATGGCATCACTGACTCAATGGGCATGAGTTTGAGTAAACTTTGGGAGTTGCCAATGAATAGGGAGGCCTGGCGTGCTACCGTCCATTTGGTCACAAAGAATTGGACACGACTGAGTGACTGAACTGATGACATGTATTCCTGTTTGTTTGTATGTATGTATGTTTGGAAATATTTTGACATAAATATTTCATAAAATCACATGACTTCTAGATACACCATCACTTGCTTATTTGCAGTTTTCTGAAGTTTGGATTTTAAATGGTGAAGGACTAATTATAATCATCCTAAGATTTGGATGGTGAGTATCATTCAGAAGCCCAACCTGGTATGAAAAAACCGTGGCGATGTGGCTGTGGTCCTGGGCTTTGGGAGCAGATGCCCTGGACTCTAGACCCATGTTGATCGCCTCTCCATTTCTGAATGGAGTTCCTAGAGGCGACACTTCGATTTAGAATATGTCGACGTTCTGAGCTCTTCTCAGTAAGAGCCCAGGCAAGTGATGCTCTGCTGCAGTTCTTTGAAGTTCTGTTACTTTCCTCCCAGCCAGTTCAAAGGTCTACAACAGCTATCTCTAATGGCAAAAAGTGATCATAGTTCAATACCAAAATCTCCTTCAGCAAAGACACAGACCTTGAGCTTGAATTTCGTCAGTGATTCTGTTGTATTGCCAGGTGAAGCTGTACCTGAAATGAATCTTCTGTGAGTCTAACAAAGCAGTCAGTCAATCTGAGTACTGCAGTGGGTTCCCAGTAAGATGAAGAAGAAAAGTGTGGTTAAGACAGCTTTCTCTTTAATTGACCACATATTCCTTCAGAGACCATTTTGCATAACTTAACTCTAAAAAGTGCCCTTGTGCTTCTGAACTGTAAACCACCACCATTATTCGAAACAGAAAATCCAATCAAACACTATTGGCAAAACATTGCTAGTTCCCTAAGTAGCTAACTGGATGTATTTGTCTCATGTTCATCTTCCTTGTCTCTGGTACAACTTATTTGATTTATACATATGTTAAGTTGGGCCAAATCAAGAAATCAAAAGATATAAAAATCATGTTAGTTTGGGCAGTGGATCTAGTCCCACAGATGCTCTTTAACGTCCATCAGTGTTATTGAATCTTAAAGATGCTTACAATGCAACAGACCATGTGAGATTACTTAACTTGTATTTTCTATTTTAATTCCCAGAAAAATACTTCTAAGGTGTTATACAACAGTATCTGTAAGATGGGCTTCCCTGGTTCCTCAGCTGATGAAGAAGCTGCCTGCCAATGCAGAAGATGCAAGATATGTAGTTTCTATATCTGGGCAGGAAGATCCCCTGGAGAAGGAAATGGCTCCCCACTTCAGGATTCTTGCTTAGAGAATCCCATGGACAGAGGAACCCGGTGGGCTACAGTCCGTGTGGTCGTCAATCATGTCCATGGGGACACAATTGAGCCTGCACACACACACATCCACATGTCTATAAGGTACTACTATGCGGAATTTACTCTGGAATGACGAGGTTTAGAGAGGTTAGATAACATAACAGGAATGTTGTTGTTTAGCCACTAAGTCATGTCTAACTCTTTGGCGACCCCATGGACAGAGGAGCCTGGTGGGCGACAGTCCGTGGTGTCGCAAAGAGTCGAACACGACTTGAGCCTCCTCCCTCCCATCCTCCAACCCTGGCCCTCTAGGTCATCACAAAGAACTAGGCTGTGTTATATATATTATAGCGTTTAAAAAGTCTTACATTTTCATCATTGATTTTGCCACTCTCTTTACAGGAATGTGATTTCTAACCCATTTTCCCTTATTAGATTCCTACTTAAATTCAAAGTCCACCTAAAACAAACATATCAATAATTTTTGTAGCAGACATTGACTTTTTTTTATCACTTTGTGAATACCTTTTCACTAATTGTCAATCAACATAGAAAATATGTTGGAAGGGTTAAATTAGAAAGTTGGGATTAACACACACATATGAGTAATAAGGACTTACTGTCTAGGACAGGGAATTCTACTGAATATTCTATAACAACCTCTATGGAAAGGAAATCTGCAAAGAATGCATATACATACATAAGGGCTTCCCTGTGGCTCAGCTGGTAAAGAATCCACCTGCAATGCGGGAGACCTGGGTTCGATCCTTGGGTTGGGAAGATACCCTGGAGAAGAGAAAGGTTACTCACTCCAGTATTCTGGCCTAGAGAATTCCATGGACACGACTGAGAGACTTTCACTTTCACTTTCATCTCTCTCTCTATACACACACACACACACACACATACATATGTATATATAACTCATACATCTAAAACACACAACACGGTAAATCAACTATACTACAACAAACTTTTTTTTAAAAAAATCTATGTTCTCGTTTTTTAGTTCTCTGCTAAACATTGCTCAACGCTGCTATCTTCTTAGTCCCTTTAGACTAATCCTCACCAGTGGAAAGTGGGGGAAATGGTGGAATCCAGTTTCATGCCTGATCCCAGAGATTTCCTCTCTAGCAATTCATCTCCTTTTTTTTCATCTCTTGGCTAGAAGCACAGATCCCAGGGAAGGCATCAAGACACTAAAAATGATAGACGGCATCTGTGTCCTCATTTCAGGACACCTGACTGTGAACATCCTCACTGGATGTTTCATGAGTTTGTATTAATAATACACACTCATTGTCTTAAGAAGCCCTTGAGATTTATTTGCTCTTGGAGTTGGTCATTATAGAAACTGTCTAACCCACCATTTAACATGTGCTAATTATTTTCAGTTTACAATGTGCTTTACAGAAAATATCATATTCTAACATTATATCAGTCACATGACACATGTATAATTAGTTGCTGTTTTGGGTCGAATTGTGTCTTCCTGCAAAATGGATATGTTGAAGCCCTAAGCCCTATTATGTTAAAACACGACTGTTTGAAGATAAACTCTTTAAAGAGGTAATTGACTCAGTGGTGAAAAATCTGCCTGCCAATGCAAGAGATATGGCTTCAATCCCTGGGTCAGGGAGATACCTTGGAGATGGAAATGCATGCCCACTCCAGTATTCCTGCCTGGAAAATTACATGGACAGAGGAACCCTCTGTGGGGTTGCAAAAGAGTAGACACCACTTAGCAACTAAACAATGAGATTATTAGGGAGAGCTCTAACCCAGCATGACTTTTCTTAAACAAGAAGAGGACATAGGTAGACACAGAAGAAAGAGTATGTGAAGACACAGGGAGGAGATGATGGCCATCTTGAACACAAGGACAGAAAAAATCAATCCTGCTCATAGTCTGATCTTAGACACCCAACCTCCAGATTTGTGAGAAAAGGAAGTTCTGCTGGTTAAACCACATAGTCTGTGGTGCTTTGTTAGCACAGCCATAGAAAACTAATACAGTTGCTATTTAGATAAACGAAGTTTAGAGGGAAAAAGAACTTTATAAATGACAAAATGGCAGCAGGATCAAGGGTCAAGGTCTGTTCTTGAGATGCAACGTGGAAAATCTTTCCTATTCTTTCTGATCTTTGCTGTGAAGATTGTAGCTTGATAAATTCATCTGAATTCCTGTAATATTTACTGTTTGTGCTATTGTTTGGAATGATTATACCTCAATAACTATGTATGTTTTTATTGTTCCCTCACTATATTTTCAGCTCATAGTGGGGAAAGATTTTATTCTAAAGCTTCCTTTCCCTAGTAGAATCTGGAATCTGGAACCTAGCAGAATCATGGAGTTGAAAAGCGTTTCATAAACATTGTATTTAAAACATAGCTGCTGCTGCTAAGTCACTTCAGTCGTGTCCAACTCTGTGTGACCCCATAGACGGCAGCCCACCAGGCTCTTCCATCCCTGGGATCTTCCAGGCAAGAACACTGGAGTGGGTTGCCATTTCCTTCTCCAATGCATGAAAATGAAAAGTGAAAGTGAAGTTGCTCAGTCGTGTCCGACTCTTCAAGACCCCATGGACTGCAGCGTACCAGGCTCAAACATAGCACAAGAAGGTAAATACTATATTAAAAGAATTTTTAAAACTAATGATAAAAGTTATTTGTGTCATGATAAAAGTTATTTGTGTCACAAAAAAAGTAGATGAACAGCGTGGTTTAACTGCCTATAAAGATACTTTAAGTGAAAGTTGCTCAGTCATGTCCAACTCTGCAACCCCATGGACTATATAGTCCATGGAATTATCCAAGCCAGAACTCTGGAGTGGGTAGCCTTTCCCTTCTCCAGGGGATCTTCCCAACCCAGGGATCGAACCCAGGTCTCCTGCATTGCAGGTGAATACTTTACCAGCTGAGCCACAAGGGAAGCCCAAAGATATTTTAGTTTGATTGTAAAAAAAATTTGCATACATACATCTCTTCCATAGGCTTCCTCAATGGCTCAGCAGGTAAAGAACTCACCTGCAATGCAGGAGATGCATGAGACAAGACTTTGATCCCTCAGTTGGGAAGATCCCCTGGAAGAGAAAAAGGCAACCCACCCCAGTACTCTTGCCAGGGAAATCCCTTTGACTGAGGAGCCTGGTGGGCTACAGTCCATGGGATTGCAAAGAATCAGACACGACGGAGTGACTGAGCACATCTTTTCAACAATGTGATTTCTTTTTCTTTCATATATTTTTCAAAATTTTCAATGAAAATTTTCCTGCAAACCTTTTAAGATGAATGTATAGATTGAGTCTTCACTATTTGCAACTCACATACATATAACCTTAAAATACTATCTTTTATCTTTTTAATAACCATGGGAATTGACATTATTCTAGATATTCATAGCCTCATATGTAAATACAAACTTCATGCTTATCCTTCTGCTTCTTTGTGTATGATATAAAAAGCTCTATTCAAATATTTATTTGCCACTTACCTTTATTCATTTGTGCATCCGCTTTGCCTGATAATATCCCACTAAAACGTCTTAGGCATAATTTCTTAAAATTGTGATTGTCATGGTAACTACCAGCAGCCATGTACCAGTACCTCTGGCAGTTTCCTTTAAAATATTCAGAATTGAAATAGCAAAATAAGGATGTAAAAAACATCATATTGAAACAAATTAATAAAAAATAATAGATTTGTAAAGCCTAACATTCTTGTTTGACACTTGGAGCATTGTTAGCTTGCAAGACATTAAAAAAATTAAATAAAAATATATGCATAGTGAAATAAATTAGATTTCAAAAGCATCACTTTTAATAAAGGCTTTTAACTGCCTCAGTCTGGAAATAGTCTGCAATCTGGTTGATAAATATGCGGCAAATGACAAATTAATATGTGTTGGCCCTCATCAACAACGGAGACAAATGTTATTATAATGTTTTGGACTCTGCTCAGTTTTGGCTGTCTGGGGAAGTGCTGAAAAAGTGCAGAGAATCTGCAATTGAGAGGGATAAAGCTGCCCTCTATGTGAAGAGTGTGTGTGCTGCACCACACAGGAAGAAGTGAAAGTGTGTAAGGTTTACATAGAAACAGAGACTGTATTCTGCAGGATTTATTAAAACTCTTAACTATTGAGGAAAAAAAGATTTATGGGATTGCAGTCCCAGTACCACCTCTAAAATGTTAGTGGAACTAGAAATAGTTTCCCCAATAGATTATATATTTCCAGAAGTTAAATGGTTAACCTAACTCTAGAGCTTTAAATTTGTCATTTAAAGCTCAACAAAATAAAAAATGCAGAATAATTTTATATAATTAGACATTAAACGTATACTTTAAATTAAACTATATGCTCTATACTATATTTTAAATTAAACATATACTTTAAACATTTCTGCTAGATTATATAAACACACAATAACACATCAAAGTTTTTTCTTATACTCCGGATATTTCCATAAAGTGAATGGGTTAGTGAGTTTCAGATTGTGTAACTTCAAGAGCCTAGAAATGTAGATTAGCCTTAAGTTGCTCGTAATAAGTATTGTTTTTTTATTGCTTTTTTATTTGTATTGTCCTTCTCTTATATTTAGATCATTAAGAAATGTTTACTAGGACTTTATATGAAAACTACTTCACAGTAACAATTAATGACTGTGAAGCTATAAATACATTTCAGTCCCGGATTTGTCTTCTAATAGTTAAATTATCTTGGACAAGAATGGAAAAATTAGTAGTATTAAATAACAGACTTTGTCAAACAATTAAATAAAATATTCATGCAAAACATTTATCTCAATAAAATACACATAGTAAATAATTAACAAATACTATGTATTGTTATTATTAAGATTGCTATGATGTAATTTTCTGTCTCTGAGATTGGAATAACATCATAATGACAGTATGCTTTCCATTACTATGGTCTTGTCGGCCCTCCACCTCAATATATCAAAGCAATAGCGGTCAGTATATTGTGCCACAAATATTAAATTGTGTTTGACCCCTACCATATTCAATTCTGATTTTCACCTAATATGAGATCACTACCACATATGCTTCCAGGTTTGCCTTCTCCCTTTCTGCTTAAAAATTGCTCTGGGAGTTTGGGAATTGAGTTTGTTCAGGCTTAGAGAAAGCCTAAAGCTAGTAATATTCTACAAGTGCATAGGTGTGTGTAAATACCATTACAAGAAATTTTAAAACTTTCCCTGTATAACAAAGATTTCTAAATTCTTGCCAATGGCACTTTTGATATGAGCTATAGTCTAATTTTAGTGCATGGAAACATTTAGGGGAACTTTAGGAAGTGTTTGTTTACTGGATAAGAATACAACCTGTGGTTCATTACAAAATTTTTATTGAGCATTTTGCTTTGTGTTTCGTATAAAATGTATAACTTGTGAAATACATTTTAAAGGGCATGAGAGAGAATTCTAGTGCCCATGATGATTTCAAACAATATATAGCTAAGCCTTATATTACAGCAAAATTGTGCTGTGCTTGCTCAGTCATTAAGGCGTGTCTGACTCTTTGTGTCCCCATGGACTGTAGCCCTCCAGGCTCCTATGTCCATGGGATTCTCCAAGCAAGAGTACTGGAGTGGGGAGCCATTTCCTTCTCCAAGGGATCTTCCCGACCCAGGGATTGAACCTGAGTCTCTTGCATCTCCTGCGTTGGCAGGTAGGTCCTTTACCACTAGCACTACACAGCTAATATGGCTGGAATTTTTCATACTCCAAGATTTATTATTGCCGATATATGTCCTGGAACACACATTATAAGAACACAGAAATAAAAATACCATTGATTTTAAGAAATATTTAAAAATCCCAGAGATCAGACTAAATCAATGCTTTGCACATTTCACAGAATATGAACTAGAGCTTCAAATGGAAAGCCAAGTGGAACAACCCCCCCGGATTATCATTGGCAATACTGAGGAAAAGCTTATGTTAAAATCTATGAAGCAGAACACAGATATATTATGTCTAACAAGGACATACACTGTCTTAGTAAGTAAGTCAGAGAAGGCAATGGCACCCCACTCCAATACTCTTGCCTGGAAAATCCCATGGACGGAGGAGCCTTGTGGGCAGTCCATGGGGTTGCGAAGAGTCAGACATGACTGAGCGACTTCACTTTTAATTTTCACTTTCATGCATTGGAGATGGAACTGGCAACCCACTCCAGTGTTCTTGCCTGGAGAATCCCAGGGACTGAGGAGCCTGGTGGGCTGCCGTCTATGGGGTCACACAGAGTCGAACAAGACTGAAGCCACTTAGCAGCAGCAGGCAGTAACTAAGTGATTTGGAGAGTATAGCAGTAAAATTTTAAAAACCAAGCAGCCAAACTTCATGTTTGTGTGAAATAGGTGGTTGTCTGATGGCTTAGAAGGTAAAGAATCCATCTGCAGTGCAGGAGACCCAGGTTCAGTCCCTGGGTTGGGAAGATCCGCTGGAGGAGGGCATAGCAGTCCACTCCAGTAGTTTTGCCTGACGAGTCCCGTGGATGAAGGAGTTTGGTCACGTACAGTCCATGGGGTTGCAAAGAATTGGACACGACTGAGTAAATAACACTTCCACACACTTCACGGCAGAAGCAATGAACTGAATTTTTAAATCCTGAAATATGTAGAGAATTGAGGAAAATTTAATGTGACGTAAGAATCTGTCCTCCAAGTTAAGATGAGAGCATTTTAACTAATAAAATATAAAGAAAGTGTGTGCTTTCAAACAAACATTTTTATATTGTGAGAAATGTATTAGAATGTTTGTTTTTAATTCATCAGCTATATTTCTTAGTAAATGAAGTAGATGAGATAATTGATAGCTTTAACAAACATTGACTAAAGTATTCCTTTCTGATTTGAAAATTCAATCTTATCATATAATGCAGACTCAATTGCTTTTACATTCCAATAATTTTTGTGTCTTATATAGAATCTGTATTCTCTTTCATTAATCTATTAATACCAATATAAAACGTCTGTAAATACCCAATATTTTAAAAAGTTATCCAGTTTTTTCATATAGCTGTTGATAAAAACAGCACCTTGAATTTATGGGGAAAACCTAGGTTTCAGATTGGTTTCAAATTTCAATTTGTAGCTTGACTTGAGAATTTTCACTTCTACTATATTTTATATCACTCTTATTTTATACAATAAATGTTCTGATTATACCAGACTTCCCTAGTGTCCTTATTAAATTTTTATTGATTTTTACTATATTGTCTTTGAATGTTTCTGCTTAAGATTATTTCTTATTTTTCCATATTTTCTTGGAGTTACAAATGCATTGCTTACTTAATTGTCTATTGGTTATCACTAAAAAGAAGAGACAGCTCATATAGTAGTCTTGAAAAAACAACAGCAGTGTTTTAAGTTCAATTTTTGTTCTAAGAATTGATAACTGGGTCTGGAATCTGGCAGTTGAAAATTCCTCTATATGCCTCTCTGATACTTATGGTACTATACATTTCTTATATGTATTTTTCCTTTCTGTGATTTCATGCTTTAAGCCAGTTCTGGTAAAAGAAAAACCAGCAATGACAATGTAGACATCCTTGATTTTTATGTAGAAGGTTTGAATTGGAGTACCATTTAAAATATTCACTGTTTCTTTCGGGTAACTAACTGCTGTATGATTGCTGTATGATGTTGTATGATTCCATTGCTCGGAAGATTGGCATGAAGGGGTAATACATTTAATCTTTATTTTCAGTATAAGAACACATATTTATGAAGTGTTTATTCAGTGTTGAGCATAGTGACAGATTATCTAATGTTTACCTTTTTGCATCACTTCAATGAAATGTATTAAATTATCCTATATTTTAAACACTAATGATGATGGTATTTTATTATTAACATGTGTTTATATGTATGATTACATATACATTTCTTTTTATCTATTTCCTTATTATCTTTTGTAATTTTTCCACACTGACTTCTGGATTCCCTGAAAGGATTAGAGACTCCTATACCAATTGGGCTAAAGATTTGCTTAAAAAAAACCCAGTTTTGGCTTCTTTTCCTTCCCTGTCTCATTGACTCTTAGATTCATCACTAGTGTTTTCTGTGATCACCTCTAAAATCAATCACTTCCTTTTAATCCTTGTCTCAAGCCTGCTTCTGATGGGACCAAAACTAAAGAATCAAGGATCCACAAAGAAGAGTAAGAAAGTGAAGGTGGATACATGGGAATCTTAATCATTTTGAAAGGAAAAATCATCCAAATCAGTCCAATCCCAAAGAAAGGCAGTGCCCAAGAATGCTCAGACTACAGCATGATTGCACTCATCTCACACGCTAGTAAAGTCATGCTCAAAACTCACCAGGCCAAGCTTCAACAATATGTGAACCGTGAACTTCCAGATGTCCAAGCTGGATTTAGAAAAGACAGAGGAACCAGAGCTCAAATTGCCAGCATCCATTGGATGATGGAAAAAGCAAGAGAGTTCCAGAAAAACATCTACTTCTGCTTTATTGACTATGCCAAAGCCTTTGACTGTGTGGATCACAATAAACTGTGGAAAATTCTTGAAGAGACAGAAATACCAAACCACCTGACCTGCCTCCTGAGAAATCTGTATGCAGGTCAAGAAGCAACAGTTAGAACCAGACATGGATCATCAGACTGGTTCCAAACTGGGAAAGGAATACATCAAGGCTGTATATTGTCACCCTGCTTATTTAACTTATATGCAGATTACATCATGAGAAACACTGGCCTGGAGGAAGCACAAGCTGGAATCAAGATTGCTGGGAGAAATATCAGTAACCTCAGCTATGCAAATGACACCAACCTTATGGCTGAAAGCAAAGAACTAAAGAGAATCTTGATGAAAGTGAAAGAAGAAAGTGAAAAACTTGTCTTAAAGCTCAACATTCAGAAAACGAACATCATGGCATCCGGTCCCATTACTTCATGGCGTACAGACAGGGAAACAATGGAAGCAGTGACAGACTTTATTTTGGGGCCCTCCGAAATCACTGCAGATGGTGACTGCAGCATGAAATTAAAAGACACTTGCTTCTTGGAGGAAAAGTTTTGACCGAACTAGACAGTATATTAAAAAGCAGTAACCTTTGCCAACAAAGGTCTGTCTAATCAAAGCTATGGTTTTTCCAGTAGTCATGTATGGATGTGAAGGTTAGACTATAAAGAAAGCTGAGTGTCAAAGAACTGATGCATTTGAACTGTGGTGTTGGAGAAGACTCTTGAGAGTCCCTTGAATAGCAAGGAGATCCAACCAGTCCATCCTAAAGGAAATCATTTCTGAATATTCATTGGAATGACTGATGCTGAAGCTGAAACTCTAATAGTTTGGCCACTTGATGTGAAGAGTTAACTCATTTGAAAAGACCTGATGCTGGGAGAGATTGAAAGCAGGAGGAGAAGTAGATGACAGAGGATGAGTTGGTTGGATGGCATCACCGACTCAATGGACATGAGTTTAAGTAAGTTCCTGGAGTTGTTGATGGACAGGGAAGCCTGATGTGCTGCAGTCCATGGGGTCACAGTCAGACATGACTGACTGATCTGAACTGAACTGGAGTGATTCCCATAACCACCTTCAATCCACCTGAAGCAATTATAATCCACCACTGTGCTCTATTATGGTTACCTACTTTCTAGCTCAAATTCCTACTCACATCACACCCTGAAAATAAATATTTTTGACATTTAATATCTTTCTATTGGGCTTCTCAGGTGGCACTAGACGTAAAGGACCAGCCTGCTAATGCAGGAAGCAATCCCTGGGTCAGGATGACCACCTGGAGAGGGAAATGGCAACCTACACCAGTATTCTTGCCCAGAGAACCCTATGGACAGAGGAGCTTGATGGGCTACAGTCCATAGGGTTGCAAAGAGTTGGACACGACTAAAGCAACTGAGCATGCACACTCCCATGCTTTCTATAAATATTGATTCATTGAGTAAATGATTGGAATTTTCTGAAAATATTTCATAAACCTGTAAAGTGCCAAAAAAATCAAAGATTTATCAAGATCATGCAGATATTGGCATACCTATATGATTCTGATATTTTGTGAAATGTTCACCGTAGCCACATGCCCTCCGTTCATTTCTCTTTTTTGCTTCAGCTTTTATTTTGTCTTGTAATATAGTTGATTTACAATATTGTGTTAATTTCAATTGCAGCAAAGTGATCCAGTCATATATATGCATATATCCACTTGTTTTCAGGTTATTTTTCCCATGTAGGTAGTTCCAGACTCTCAAGTAAAGTTCCCTGTCCTTGAGTCTCTTTTTTATATATAGTAGTGTGTATATGTTAACCCCAAACTCTTAATCTATCCCCCCTCCACTTTTCCCCTTTGGTAACCATAACTCCATTCATTTCTTATGTGCTTGGGTTTCCTAATTGTGTTCCTGGATTCTTTAAATGGATCAAAGCCTCTTTCTTCCAAGACTTCAAAACATTTCTAAAGCAGTTTAATTATAAAGAATAAAAGTTTTATGAAATGATTATATCATAAGATAATTCTAGAAAAATATTTTCATCACTCCTCTATCCTTGGAGGCAAGTAGTTATGCAATGCAGTGACTTTCTTGCTCTGCATCTCCAGGCTGGTCTTAGCATTGGTCAGCTTCTCCCTGCTGGGATTACCAGGTTCTTCCAAGACTTCAAAACATTTCTAAAGCAGTTTAATTATAAAGAATAAAAGTTTTATGAAATGATTATATCATAAGATAATTCTAGAAAAATATTTTCATCACTCCTCTATCCTTGGGCTTCCCTGGTGGCTCAGAGGTTAAAGCGTCTGCCTCCAATGCGGGAGACCCGGGTTCGATCCCTGGGTCGGGAAGATCCCCTGGAGAAGGAAATGGCAATCCACTCCAGTATTCTTGCCTGGAGAATCCCATGGACAGAGAAGCCTAGTACATTACAGTCCATGGGGTCGCAAAGAGTCGGACACGACTGAGCGACTTCACCTTCACCTTCTATCCTTGGAGGCAAATAGTTATGCAATGCAGTGACTTTCTTGCTCTGCATCTCCAGGCTGGTCTTGGCATTGGTCAGCTTCTCCCTGCTGGAATTACCAGGAGGTCTCGGTGAGATCAAAGGTCCCCAGTACGCTTGCTGCTGCAACATAGGTCTACATTCCAGTTCAACTTTTTTTACTCTTCCCTTCTTGATACTAAATGTTTGTGATCAGTTCACAAGATCTTAGTTTGAATACTAAATCATAGGTGTTAATTTCTAAGAGAGGATTTGTTCAACAACCACAAAAAGCAGTAGCAAAACTTTGGTTTAAATATGAATTAGCTTGGTGGGGAGACACCTACATTTTGGACTATATATCCATACAGAATTTCTTTGTGAAGCTAACATGTGCAAATGAACTCACTCTCCTATTTACACTAGGAAACAGTATATATATATATATATATATATATTTCTAGCAGACAGTCTTTGCACTCATCCCATGCAATCTTAAAACCATTACCCCTCACATATCAGATGCTAGCCCTGTACTTTGGCTCAAGGCCAGAAGAGTGGAAAAAGGATACATTTCATGAACAGCACCCTGATGGTGGTGGTTCCACTCCGTGGAGAACTGAACACAGTAGAAAAACATCTTTTGCTGCAGTTATTTCAATTGAATAAGCACAATTTTGACATGAATCCATTAAAAAACTACTTTAGTTCTGGGAAACTGAGTATTAGAAATATGATGAGCATATTGGAATAAGTTCAAAACTGAACATCAGGAGTAATTAAGGGAATGGAGAGATTGATTTATGAGAAAAGATTAAAAGAGCTCAATCTGTTTAGCTTGGCTAACAGACAACTAAGTAGGGGATATGGTAATTGTTTACAAGTGCTTACAAGGATGCAAATATCAAGGCTGGAGCAGAAATGCTCAGGCTGAGATCAGAAAGCTTGAGTCACTCCAAGTTAATAAAGAGAAAATTTAGGTTGACTGCCATCCAAAATGTAGTGATAGTAAAGGCCTTTCAGCAGGAATTGTCTCTTAGGGAAAATGGAAAAACAAACTCTTTGGGATATTTAAATGTGAGACAGCCTTTGTGAGTCTATGGCTTCTGTACGTTTATGAGCATGGATATTTGAAAAGTACTGAAATTGTGTCATTATGTGCCCTGAGATGTTCAAATGAATCAGAGTGCTTCAGAAAAATATTTTGTAAAGATGAGACTCGAATACAATATGTGTAGAGAGACATTATTATTATTTAAAAGAAGTAGAGTACTCTCTTTTTTTTTTTTTTTACATTTTTCTTTATCCCAAACAATCAGGATTTGGTAGAGCAGTACAGCCAATTTCTTTCAAATTAATATGTATTAATTAAAATATAATAGTGTTTATTACATTTTTTACACATAAACATGTAATTCCTAAAAACATATTCACATAATATTGTTAGTGTTATTTAATGTACCAATGTATTTTTAAATCTAGTAGAAATTTTAAAAATTTATAGCAGTTCATATATATTTTTAAAGTTTGGTTTATAGAAAACAACTTGATGAGTATTATGCTATTGAAATGACTCACAGAAACATATGCTGTGATTATGTGACTTGAATATAAAACCAATCATAATAATCACTCAGAAGCAAAATAACTATTGCATTACTAGAGATCATATATATATATATTTACATATATGCATATTATATATCACACTTCTTTCTTTCCCACGTCTGTAAAGAATGTAATTTTATTTATTTCTCTATAAAGCTAGCACAGTGGTACAACTGTTTTTATTTCTTATAGTCTTCATTGTGTTAGGTTTTGTAGGAAATAAAGTAATTGGAAGGTATCAGTTTTATTCTTTGTGCTTTTTATTATTATTTATAAAGATTTGAGTTAAATATGTATACAAGGTTAAGGAGCAACTGAAATGAAATACAAATTCACTTTCCGGTATAGATTGGCTTTTAAATGGATGATTTCATTATAAACGTGTCACTTATGTACAGTGAGCTCTTCAGTGAGTGACCTTTGAGTTTATCTGCAATCTTTAATTTGAACTAACAATTTATTGCACGTTAGCCGTTGCCTAAAGACTCATTGTACCTCTGAATGTATATATGTGCTATTTATAGGTTACTCAGAGAAATTAGAGGAATTTACATATACACACACATGCACATATGCCCCCACACAACTTTACACACGCAAGCACACACAACCATGCACACACACCCAAGCACATACACAAACACACATGCGTACAGATAGAGATATACAAAACACAAATATATGGAAACCTGCAAACACAAATCCACACATTAAGGCACACGATCTAGTCTGAACCCTGGCTATCTTTCAGATTATTTTCTCCCTAATGGAAAACATATTACCTTTCAAAATAGAAACAAAATATGGGGGTATATTTGTGCATGTGATTTGCAAAAGAATTGTAAGTAAATGAAGTGGCTTTTGTGATACACAAAACCATTCCTTTTGGAAAGCTGTGCATAGAATCATCCCAATTTTATATAAAAGGGCTTCCCTGATAACACAGTTAATAAAGAATCCTCCTGCAATGCAGGAGACCCCAGTGTGATTCCTGGATTGGGAAGATCTGCTGGAGAAGGGACAGGCTACCCACTCCAGTATTCTTGGGCTTCCCTTGTGGCTCAGCTGGTAAAGAAACTGCCTGCAATGAGGGAGACCTGGGTTGAGTCCCTGGGTTGGGAAGATCCCCTGGAGAAGGGAAAGGCTACCCACTCCAGTATTCTGACCTGGAAAATTCCATGGGCTGTAGTCCATGGGGTTGCAAAGAGTCACAAATTTTATATAAAACAAATCACAATTCAGGTTCTAAGTTGTTACATTACTATAGAAAACACATTACTGATTACAGGCTACCCACTCCAGTATTCTTGGGCTTCCCTTGTGGCTCAGCTGGTAAAGAATCTGCCTGCAATGAGGGAGACCTGGGTTGAGTCCCTGGGTTGGGAACATCCCCTGAAGAAGGGAAAGGCTACCCACTCCAGTATTCTGACCTGGAAAATTCCATGGGCTGTAGTCCATGGGGTTGCAAAGAGTCACAAATTTTATATAAAATAAATCACAATTCAGGTTCTAAGTTGTTACATTACTGTAGAAAACACATTACTGATCTTTTGAGTCCTCATCTTGCTTACAGTAAACATGAGTATGTTTATCTAAATATAAAATTATATAGATATATTTATCGTGGATGAATGTATTAATTAAACAACACAATGGAAAAAGAGCATATATAATGCAGAATTAAGACATGCCTGTGTTTGACATACGCCAAACGTAATATTTATTTTATTTTATAATATTTTGACATATATCAAACATAAGGACTTCCCTGGTGGCTCAGACAGTAAAGCGTCTGCCTACAATGTGGGAGACCTGGGTTCGATCGCTGGGTAGGGAAGATCCTCTGGAGAAAGAAATGGCAACCCACTCCAGTACTCTTGCCTGGAGAATCCCATGGAAGGAGGAGCCTGGTAGTCTATAGTCCATGGGATCGCAAAGAGTCGGACACGACTGAGCGACTAAACTATATAAACGTAATATTTTACAGTAGGAAAGAGTGAGGACTAGCAGAATTTGTAAATGTAAATGAAGACTGTAAAATTTCATTTTCTCATAAACTACAGACACTTCACTTATTTGGATGCATTAAAATGAGTATTTAACATATTCATAATTTTGCCAGGCCATCTGATCTCACTTTGTACATATCCCTGGGCAGTTCTTCCAATAGTGTTACACAGAAATCTTGTCTCTACAATTAGGGATGTATTTTTGAAATATCACCATTACTTTATTGAAGCTAATACTGCCATCATATCCAATCAAGGTTTGATTTATGTCAGATTATGTGTGCACCATCATGCTCTCTAAAAGATTCTGGAATCCTTCTGGATTAATTGATCTTCATGGGTGGAAAATAAAGAGTGCTATTTTTATTCCAAGAGAGAAAGGTTTTAGCTCTAAATCTGAGCATAATTGTTGGACTAAAATTAGAACACTGTCTAATTTCCATCTATAGTTCCCAAGAATCTATAATAATTTTTTAGAGATGAAAATGATCTCTCCTAGAATAGAGTTAACCCCTGAGTATTACAGAAAGTCTAAAATCACTGCTTTGAAGGCAAATGTTCTGGGATTTCACACCAGTTATGACAATTGCTGAGTCATAGTGAAAGAGGCAGGAATATTTACAAATTACTCTGAGTTGCCTGGATCAAGAGCCAGCAGGATCTAGGGGCTTCCACCTTCACCCAGCATAGGACGAGCACCCAAAGCCAAGTTCCTATAAGATAAAGAGTTCAATCATCTGCCATAGGTGCATGTGTGGTTCTAATGAACTCCACGTTTCCCAAGTGCTGGAAGACTGCTTTCTGAGATAATACAAGTGAATAGCTGCCCTGAAAATATACACTGTCTACCAGTGAAACGGTCCTTTCAAATTCTGCTTGACAGGTTGCTCCCATGCTTGTCTTGTAAGTACAAAAAGCAATGGCATGTCGTATCCAGCAGAGTGTCATGGTTTGAGTGTCCCTCTCCATGGATAAGTGGAAACAGTGATAGATTTTATTTTCTTGGGCTACAAAATCACTGTGGACGATGACTCCAGCCATGAAATTAAAAGATGCTTGCTCTTTGGAAGGAAAGTTTTGACAAACTTAGAGATTAAAAAGCAGGGATATCACTTTGCTGACAAAGGTCCATATAGCCAAAGCTATGGCTTTTCCAGTAGTCATGTACAGACATGAGAACTGGACCATTAAGAGAGCTGAGTGCCAAAGAATTGACGCTTTCGAACTGTGGTGTTGGAGAAGACTCTCGATAGTCCCTTGGACAGCAAGGAGGTCAAACCAGTCAATCCTAAAGGAAATCAACCCTGAATATTCAGGGGAAGGACTGATGCTAAAGCTGAAGCTCCAATACTTTGGTCACCTGATGTGAAGAGCAGACTTGTTGGGAAAGATCCTGATACTGGAAAACATTGAAGGCAAAAGGAGAAAGAAGGGAGCTGCAGAGAATGAGATGGTTAGATAAATTACTCAATGGACATGAGTTTGAGCAAACTCCGGGAGACAGTAAAGGACAGTGAAATCTGGCATATTGCAGTCAATAGAGAAGGGTTGCAGAGAAGGGACACAACTTAGTGACTGAACAACGACAGTTCCAAGGGTAAAAGGAGAGGTAAGGCAAAGACGTATGCTTTGTCTTCTCTTGCTGGCCCTTACCTTGTTAAGTTTATAATGAAGCTCATTTTTTAATCCATACCACGTGGCATTGTAGAATTGTTCCAAATTATTTTGATGATTACTACAAGAAGGTCATCAGCAATCACAAAAAATAATATTTCAGAACAAATATATGTGGAAGAGGTATGGTTGAGAAAACATCACTGGGGTAAAAGGCCATTCTGTAAGCTGGAATGTAGGCCTGCTATGCAGAAGAATGATGAATGTTATAAGTGGACATATCCAGTTGCTATTTTATGATTTGATTAAGAAAATACACACATCTCCTTCATATTCCCCTTCAGGTTAGAGTGACACCTGTTATTTCTCAAGGAGGAAATGTTTGCTCAAATGCAACCTGCAAATGCAATTGATTCCAATTACCTGCGAGGCCAGAACTGGGTCACATGGCCGAATGTATCAACATAGGAGTCTGAGAAATATGAATTTGATTTATCATCTATTGTGAAAGGGAGCATGTGATACAGACATAGACAACTTTTGTTGCTCGTCACCACTATTCTCTTCTTATACTAATATTTTAAATGGATTTCTGGGGGGAATAGCAATAAATTCACAGGTTTATTCTGTATTTAATCAGAGTGATGGATCTAAAAACACTTCCTGAGATATATCACTCCTGCATTTTACAGTTGGGGTTTGAGGATACTGACAGTAATTCCAGCAGCAGTTGAAGCTATATATTCATCACATGAAGCAGTAGTTCTCTTCCAAGCACAACTGTGAAAAGATTAGGTAAGAGATGTCCTGATTTCTTCACAGTCATGCATGTTCTAGAATACTTCCAATCTCATCACCATGCTGGACCAGTATCAAAAACATTATAGGTGTCCACGGTCCAAACCATCATGATTCCTTTGGTGACCTCAAGTGAGATTCTCTCTGGGATCTATGCCTTGCTGGGACCACAGCATTACTGGGAATCCTGGAAGACTCATACTTCAGACCCATCTTTGGGCTTCCCTTATAGCTCAGTTGGTAAAGAATCTGCCTTCAATGTGGGTAGACCCCAGTTCAATTCCTGGGTCGGCAAGATCTGCTGGAGAAGGGATAGGCTACCACTCCAGTATTCCTGGGCTTCCCTTGTGGTTCAGGTGATGAAGAATCCGCCTGTAATGCGGGAGACCTGGGTTCAGTCCCTGGGTTGGGAAGATCCCCTGGAGAGGGGAAAGGCTACCCACTCTAGAATTTTGGCCAAGAGAATTCCATGGACTGTATGTGTTGTCCATGGAGTCACAAAGAGTCGGACACAACTGAGCGACTTTCCCTTTCACTTTTCAGGAAGTCATCCTGTCTGAGTTGAGGTAATTTATCAAGGGGAGTGTCACCAAATTGAAAACGGATTATTGATACAAGGGAACCCACTGACTCTGACATATTTCAATGTCCACATAAATCTCTTCCTATCAGCTCTGACTTCTTGAGTTCTTGCATTTTTGAAGCAAGAAAATAGCACTCACTTGCTTCTTCAATCTGTTCTAATTCCAGAATTATCGGCATTCATAAGATCAATACACTTCTTTAGATTAATTTGCTTCATCTTACCACAAAATGGCTTTTACTGGGTGTGACCATGGAAAAATATTACTAACCCTGATCTCTCTCTCTTTCTCTCTTTTTCAGATTTACTGAGATATAATTGACACTTGCAAATTGTATATGTTTAAGATGTACATGTGATGTTTTGATACATGTATATTTTTGAAACATTTACCACACTAGGTAATTAAGATATCCATCAACTAGCATCGTTACATTTTATGTGTGTGTGAACAATTAAAATCTACTCTCCTAGTGCATTTCAAGTATATAATACGGAATTTGTAACTGCAGTCACCATGCTGTAAATTGGGTCTGCAGAACTTACTGATCTAGAGCAACTAAAACTGGCACCCCCTTTGACCAATCTTTCTGCACTCCCACTTCCCTGACTCTTGGCAACGATCATTTCACTCTCTGCTAGCACTGATTACTCAGTACCTTATATCAAGCAGATTCAGTATGTGCTCAGTCACTCAGTCATGTCTGGCTCTTTGTGACCCCATGGATTGTAGCCCACCAGGCTCCTCTGCCCATAGAATTTCCAGGCAAGAAGTTGGAGGTGCTGTTTTCTGCTCCAGGGGATCTTCCCAACCCAGGGATGTTCGATCCTGAGTCTTTTGTGTCTCCTGCATCATTGGCAGGCAGATTCTTGGAAGTCCATATATACTTTTGGATTTGTCTAATTCGTTGGCTGTAAAGCAATTAGAACTATAATTGTGAAGCAAAACTACTGGGCCACAGAAACATTTTGCAATGTTTTAGTTTGATAGTGCAGAAAACCTGATGGCAAGACAAAGAGAAGTAAGAGCAAGGAAAAGTGTGAATACATGAATGTGCTTTCCCTACTCTACAAGCTCTAACCAACCCTGAGACATGGAAGAAGACAGCTCGAAAAAGACATTGCATTTCGAAGCAGATTTGTATGGATGTCCTTACATCACCCTGTGCGTGATACTGGACACATAATTTCAACTTTCTGAGCCTCCTATCCTACTGGCCTCTCTGAGATTTTGAGCTAACGCACACAAAAGAGGTTCGTAAACCAAGCTTTCATACATCTGTAAAGTATTATAATACACTTTGGAGTTATTTCAACCTGCCAAGATGATATCGTGCCTTCCTATCCTACTTTCCCTCAAGGATTAAAGGAAAATAATTTCTCCTCTTTCACCAAGATTCAAGAAATATACAAGAAAGAAAAAGTGAAGAAAGAAAAATTTAAAAAAGAATAGTAAATGTACATTTGCTGGGGAAAAGGCTAAAATGCAAGAAAGATAAACCACT
Source organism: Aepyceros melampus (assembly GCA_006408695.1). Lineage (NCBI taxonomy): Eukaryota > Metazoa > Chordata > Mammalia > Artiodactyla > Bovidae > Aepyceros > Aepyceros melampus. The sequence continues at coordinate 552,520 of SJXQ01003747.1, forward strand.
TTGGATTATTGCTTCTGCTCTTGGAGGGTGAGAATAAGGTCAGAGATTTAAAAACCTTGGCCAAGGCTTCCTCAGGGACTGACAGAGCAGCCAAACTCTCACATCTGGTTAAGTTCAGTGGCTCTCATGGCTGCAGCAGAGTGACAAGTTTTCAAAACTATGAAATAGAAATGAAGCTGTTACTTCGAAGTCTGGATAATCGCACGTGGATTATCCGTTTGCTGATTCTATTCTGTTGACATGAACAGTGTCACAGTTTACACTGGGCCAGCAGGACTAGCGAGGGTGAAAAAGGGAACTTTTAAGTCTGTTAATTGCTTCCTTTCTCAGAGAAGGTGTATACACCAAGGCAGGCCTCTTCTAACTCAGACAGACTGACTGCATTAGGCCGAAGGAAAACAAGGGGAATTCGAGTGTAGAACGTGCTGAGTGGAAGCTAACAGTAGGATGGCACAGACTGGATATTCAGATCTGTTAAACACATTGTACGAAAGCACGGTAATCCCTTTCATATTAATTAATTGGGTATTATTCTCCTATACAAAGTGAATATGTAACTGGATCTAGCAATTAAAACAGAGCTTTCAGCATGTGGCATTCCAATACGATGTGGGTGGTCTTAGCAAGTATGTGAAAAGAATACACTTTCAGAGGGAAATGGCTAACAAAGAAAGTAATTCTGACTTGTCATGATAAAATTAGTAACAGCAGCAGTTGATTATTCAGTGGCAAATGCAAATAACTACTGGGCATCAAGACCTTGTCATCAACCACACAGAGACTGCAATCTATTCTCAGGGAGAAAATGGTGTTTGGTGGTGGTGGCGGCTTCCCTGGTGGCTCAGATGGTAAAGAATCTGATTGCAATGCAGAAAGCCTGAGTTCGATCCCTGGGTTGGGAAGATCCCCTGGAGAAGGAAATGGCTAGCCCACTCCAGTATTCTTGCCTGGGAGATCCCATGGACAGAGGAGCCTGGTGGGCTACAGTCCACCGGGTCGCAAAGAGCCGAACATGACTGAAGCGACTGAGCGTGTGTGCACAATGGTGGTTTTGATTGTCCGATGTTCATTTTTTCACCTTCTGGTGAAGAACTCTCCAAGATTTCCTTCCTAAGACCAAACATTCTTGTTCTGAATTGCATTTTGTCTTCAGGGATTGACCCAAAGACTTCTCACAGCGGACCTGATGGAGGTCAGTCATGCAGAAAGTTCATCCTGTGAGCAAGAGGATGCGCTGTGGAGCTGCGCCAGGCAGTCAACGAAGTAACGCAGGACGTTCATCGGCGTCATGAAAGCCAGCCTCACGCTTTTAAACAGCAGCTCCTAAGGACACGCTCACTTTTACCTTGGGCATTAAGAGGGCAGGACCTGAGATCAGGGAATTTGCACACTCATGTGGCTACTTTGGGGAGGACAATCTGAAGATGACATTGAAGCCAACAAAGGCAAATATAGAGGAGCTTAAATCCAAATGGTAAAACTGAAAGTTCCAAAATAAACTAATAGTCTCCATGAAATTATTTAAATAAAGGAGATAGTGCATTTTTTTCATTTTTCAGTTTTATTAGGTTCTTTGGTTTTTCTTTACCAACGTTTATAAATATCTCTATGACGTCACTTAGAAATATACATGCAACAGGAGTGTTCAGCTGGCTGTATTTATAGAAAATGGGTTCTACTTCTGTCTCTGCCACGAACTTGAGGCAATGATGGGAACTTTTTAAATCTTTCTTTATGTAGGATTCTGTCCTCTCTTCCTATTTTTCCTTTTCTTTGCCCTTTCTCTTTTTTAATAACCATTTTTTGATGCAATTACAAAGGACTGGGAACTGAGATTTCAAGTATAAAAGAAAATACACTTTCTGATCTTGAAGGGCTTACAGAAGAGTAGAAGTGACATACAAATAGACGATTCAATAGAGTCGTGTTATCAGTGCTATAGAGTCTTCAGTCTTATAAAGTGCTGTGAGAGCTCAGAGCATCATTACATAAGAAAGTCTGTCTATTGAATCAGAGGAGCTCTGGAGGACTGTGATAATTGCAATGGTTTGTTCCCCCAGTCCAAAATGTATCTACTTCCTTTCCTATTCTTGTGACACATATGTCTTTCTTGTGGGATGTTCAGTCCAACCTCATTTAGTTCAGGTGGGATTGCCCACCTCTCCTCCATTCCCAATCAATGTGATTTTTATCTGTGTTGAATTTGAGAAATATTTGACAGACACAACTACCATAAGAAAGTGAATTCAAGTTCTTTAGACAACAGACAATCTGAAAATACGGAATATAGGCATTGCCAACAACTGAAAATATAAAAGAAGCTATCAGATGTGTAAGAACAGAGAGATGTTATGAAAAAAAATGGAATTTATAGATATTAAAAAAGAAGCTAATTAGAAAATTCAATATGGCACATAAATTGGTCAAGCAAAGGAGCAAGAATGCCACAGACAATTCTGAAAATGAATTAAAATACTAAGTCAAAAATAAAGAGCATCCTATGTCATTAGAGAATTGCAGATTAAAGCAACAGTGAGAGACCACTGCGTGACTATTAGAGCAGCCAAAATGTGAAACACTGTCAACACCAAACTCTGGCAAGAATGAGGAATAACTGAAAATTTCATACATTGCTGGTGGGAATGTAAAATGGTACAACTTTGGGAGATGGTTTGGCAGTTTGCTAAAAACTAAACTTATTCTTATCATCTAATGACATCACCTTAAATTATTGGAAAATTTATATCTGTAAGAAAATTATAGATGTATGTTTACAGCAGGTGTTTTCATTATTACCAGGTTGGAAGCAACTAAAATGTCCTCTGGTAGGTGAATAGATAAATGAATTGGTATATCCTGACAATGACATTTCCATCAAGAACTAAAAAGAGTTGAACTATCACATCATTGAAAGTCCTGGATAAAGCTTAAATGTATTTCACTAAGTGAAAAATGCCAATCTGAAAAGACTGCATGTTATGTGATTCCAAATACATAAACTTCTGGAAAAGATAGAACTGTGTGGACATTATCAGTGGCTTCCAGGAGGTCTGGGGAGAGAGGGATGAATAGATGAAGCACGCAGCTCCTTAGGACAGTGACATTTTCTGTAAGATATTGCACTGGTGGAGACATGTCCCTACACATTAGTCAGTACCCATGGAATGTACAACTCCAGGAGTGAATCCTGTGTAAACTATGGACTTTGAGTGACAATGGTGTGTCAACAGTTTCACCTTTTGTAACAAATGGACTACTTTGGTGTGGGATGTTGACAGTGCTGAAGTTTATGCCAGCAAAATTGTGCTGAAAGTACACAGAATTCCCACATGGCCCCTGGACCCACACTCATAGACTTCAGCTCAAGTTTGCCATGTAGGTAAAACTGCTCTGAAAAATAAAACTTTGTTTTGTTTTTAATAGGAGAGGAAGAGAAGAAATATAAGGGAGAGATAGAGAGTTTTTTCAGTGCTCCAATACTTTGGCTACCTGATGCAAAGAACCAGCTTATTCATTGGAAAAGACCCAGATGCTGGGAAAGATTGAAGGCAGAAGGAGAAGGGGACGACAGAGGATGAGATGGTTGGATGGCATCATGGACCCAATGGACAGGAGTTTGAGCAAACTCCGGGAGTTGGTGATGGACAGGGAGGCCTGGTGTGTTGCAGTCCACAGGGTCACAAAGAGTCAGACACGACTGAGCGACTGAACTGAACTGAGGTCATGATAAAAAGATCAAGTCAATAACATTGTGTATTAGGAGCACAAAAAGTAAAACAAATAGACGAGTGGGTCAAAACAGGAAGCCTAGAAACAAGCTGTCTATTGTATATATTTAGATTCTTACCTCACATCATAAACAAATTCCAACATGTTTCAAGTAAAGATAGTTAAATAATAAGTCTATAACATTTAGAAGAAAAGATCATAGAGTATCTTTATACCTTCAAGTTTGAAGGATTTCTTAAACAAGGCTCAAACATATGCACACAAAATTATAAAAATGTAAAACTGCTCATGTTGATTTCAATTTGAAGACCAAGGAAATTGAATGATAAATTGACATATGAAGATTTTAACCTTACTGGGTGACAGATATGATAAATACATATCAAAACCATGTTTTATAATAATCAGATGATTTCTTTTAAATAATCAGATAATACCAAATAGGATACAGGAGTAGGATTTAATCCTATCACATTAGAAAACAGTTTGACAGTATTAAGCATCATAAAACATTCTACTTATAGGTGTTTATGTTAGAGAAACCTCCTATCATCAAAGGGAGAGTTTCACAATGCTGTTTATTGCAGTTTCTTCAAATAGAAAAAAAATCAGGTAGAAATTTCTTAACTAATTCTAAATAGATCTTTGGGTAAATGTATTTTTTAATAATCTAGAAGATTGCAGAGGAGTTAAATTTAAAAATAGTGTGTGTCCACATGTATAGGACCTAAAAACATGTGTTGAGTGAACAAATCACACTGTAATCAAATTCAGGTTTAATCTATCTTTTATATGAATAGAGATAAAAACTACAATATACACAGTTTATAGATAAAAACTAGCAGCTCAGGTGTTTAACTGGGTATGCTGGCAGAGATGAAAGATAAGAGTTCAGCGGGATCTGTAATGTTTCATTTCTCTAAAAAAACGAAAGAGAAACTCAAAACAAACATAGCACAAGGCTAACATCTGGTTAATCTTGGGAGTTGGAGTACAGGGCTCTGTTCTGTTATTTCTGTTGCTTTCCATATGTTTAAAGTGGTTTGTAATTAAAATAAAACACGGATGAGTAGGAATTAGTCTGGTAGAAAAAGGCTGAAAATGCATTGCAGGCAGAAGAAGCAAAGGAATTAAGAAACTCTGAAAGAAGAAGATGGTTTCAGAAAGCCATGCACAATTTGGCATGGCTTTGTCCTGAGACGCCAGTGAGAAATTCGGAGAGGGTAGGGATGGAGAACGTGCATGAGAGCTGGATGTTACAAGGGTCTGGGTGTTCTGCTATTCAATCTGGACTTCATCCTACAAACCAGTGTGGTAGGCAGAATAACGGCTTCCCAAAGCCGTTCACCTGCTACTCCCAGAACCTGTGACTATGTGGCATCACATGATAAAGGAGATTTTGCAGATGTGATTAAATTAAGGAATTCTCTGGTGGAGGAATTTTCCTGATTTTCTGGATGGGTCCTATGTAATCACAAGCGTTCTTATAAAAGGAAACAGGAGGGTTCAGGGAAGAAGAGGTTGTGATGGACGTAGAGGTGTGACTGATGCAGGGTCATGGACTAAGGGGCTGCCTCTCAGAGCTGGAGCAGGCAAGGAGAGGCTTTGGCCCCGAGGTGTCTAGAAAGCAGTCCTGCCAACCCACGTTAGTCTCCTTACCCTGGACTGGTAACATAATACCCTTCTGTTGTGTTAAGTCAGTCTGCAGCTATCTGTTGCAGCAGAAATATAAAACTAGTACAGTAGAGATGATGGCTTCCCTGGTGGCTCATTTGGTAAAGAGTCTGCCTGCAATGGAGGAGACCTGGGTTTGACCCCTGAGTTGGAAAGATCCTGGAGAAGGAAATGGCAACCCCCTGCAGTGTTTCTGCCTGGGAAATCCCATGGACAGAGAACCTAGTGGGCTACCATTCATGTGGTTACAAAACAGCTGGACATGACTTAGCGACTAAACCACAGTAGAAATGATGAAATCTTATTCCATGGACGGACAAGTGGAAGGTCCTGCACTGTGTGTGTGGACGTGGAGGAAACAGAAGAAGACAACCATATCCTGGCACTGTGACTTATATCTGTGACATTTTTATTTATATGTGTTTGTTGTTGTTCAGTCAATAAGTTGGGTCCAACCTTTTGTGACCCATAAACGGCAGCACACCAGGCTTCCCTGTTCTTCACTATCTCCTGGAGTTTGCTCAGACTCATGTCCATGGAGTCTTACATCTGTAACAAAATAATATCTATGCTAGGAACATGATTAAAGAGAAATCCAATGAGGGTATTCTCAAGATTCATCTACTTTGTTGCAGAATGACAAATATTCCATGATTCCCTTGATATGAAGAATCAAAAATAGTCCAGAACATATAACCAGCAGAGTAAAATGGTACTTGCCAGGGGCTATTGGGAAAGGAAAAGGAAGATTGTCCATAGAATATAAAGTCTCAATGATGCAAGCTGATTAACTTCTAAAGGTCTGCTGGACAACGCTGTGCCCACAGGTAACAAGGTCATACTGTACACGTAAAGTTTTCTTAAAGAGCATAGAACTCATGGTAAGTGATCTTATCACAAAAATCAATCAAAAAATAAATCAAGGGAAAAACAAGCAAATAAACCACAATTAAAATTTAAACTTCTTGGTTGTGTGTAAAAAGAATTTGTTTAAAAAAATAAAGTACCAGAAAAAATGTGATGATTTATTATTGTTATTAAGAGAACCTCAGAGGACAGGCCATGGCTGTGGAGGACAGATATAAATAAAAATAAATAAAAAGCAGAAAAAGAAAGAAAATTGTATGAGTTCATTGGGTATGAGTTTATGTTGATTTATAAAAAGTCTATATAGTTATTTGGTCCATTTTTTGATTGGGTCCTTTATTTTTCTGGTATTGAGCTGTAGGAGTTGCTTGTATATTTTTGAGATTAGTTGTTTGCCAACTTCATTTGCTATTATTTTCTCTCATTCTGAAGGCTGTCTTTTCACCTTGCTTATAGTTTCCTTTGTTGTGCAGAAGCTTTTAAGTTTAATTAGGTCCCATTTGTTTATTTTTGCTTTTATTTCCAATATTCTGGGAGGTGGGTCATAGAGGATCCTGCTGTGATGTATGTCAGAGAGTGTTTTGCCTATGTTCTCCTCTAGGAGTTTTATAGTTTCTGGTCTATGTTTAGATCTTTAATCCATTTTGAGTTTATTTTTGTGTATGGTGTTAGACATTTCTCCAAAGAAGACATACAGACGGCTAACAAACACATGAAAAGATGCTCAACATCACTCATTATCAGAGAAATGCAAATCAAAACCACAATGAGATACCATTACACATCAGTCAGAATGGCTGCGATCCAAAAGTCTATAAGCAATAAATGCTGGAGAGGGTGTGGAGAAAAGGGAACCCTCTTACCCTGTTGGTGGGAATGCAAACTAGTACAGCCACTATGGAGAACAGTGTGGAGATTCCTTAAAAAACTGGAAATAGAACTGCCTTATGACCCAGCGATCCCACTGCTGGGCACACACACCGAGGAAACCAGACTTGAAAGAGACACCTTAATGTTCATCGCAGCACTGTTTATAATAGCCAGGACATGGAAGCAACCTAGATGCCCATCAGCAGGTGGATGGATAAGAAAGCTGTGGTACATAAACACAATGGAGTATTACTCAGCCATTAAAAAGAATACATTTGAATCAGTTCTAATGAGGTGGATGAAACTGGAGCCGATTATACAGAGTGAAGTAACCCAGAAAGAAAAACACCAATACAGTATACTAATGCATATATATGGAATTTAGAATGATGGTAATGATAACCCTGTATGTGAGACAGCAAAAGAGACACAGATATATAGAGCAGTCTTTTGGACTCTGTGGGAGAGGGAGAGGGTGGGATGATTTGGAAGAATGGCATTGAAACATGTGTAATATTATATATGAAACAAATCGCCAGTCCGGGTTCAATGCTTGATACTGGATGCTTGGGGCTGGTGCACTGAGACGACCCAGAGGGACGGTACGGGGAGGGAGGAGGGAGGAGGAAGGGGGATCCAGGAAGGGGAACATGTGTATACCTGTGGCAGATTCATGTTGATGTATGGCAAAACCAATACAATATTGTAAAGTAATTAACCTACAATTAAAATAAATAAGCATATTTTTAAAAGTCTATAAGTTCTTTCTATGTTTTCTAAAATATTAAAATTTATTTTAAGTTGTAAGTTAGAATTAATATTATCTGTTTTTAAAAATTCTGGTCAAATGTCAGGGCCACACACTAATTTGTCATAGACCCTCCAAATACCTGGAACATTTTGAAACATGGAGGATATTGGTGGTAGTATTTTAATTATTATCTCTTTAAAACATCATACAGCCCTGAACATGAATAAAGCATTGTGAATACTACTTTTGCCATAAATTTCTCACATATGATTTAATTATTTAGCTCAAATTTAATGAATTTCCAGAGCAACCTCACCAAAATGAACGTGTTTTAAAATATAGAAAAGCAACAGCCAAAAAGCGTCAAGCAAAATGTATGGGTATATTTTTCCTGTATCTTTCTTATGAACCAAATTACAAAATTCAGGGGAAATCCCACCATTTTTCAAAAGACCCATTTTATATCTATGTTCAATTTTAACAGGAAAGATTTTGTCAAATTAAGAGAATACATTAATCCACAACTCCCTCACTCCTCAATCTTCCAAGAATCAAAATAAAATAATATCAAATACATCACCAAAGCAAGTGCTATTCAATAGTTCTCATAAATAGTAAAACAAACTAAATCACTAGCTTTGAAATCATCCCATGAGTTAGAACATTGAGTTGTCTGATTCTTGTCTAATAAGTCGCCTAGTGTCTAATGTGTTGTATGGGTTTTATAAATTCTTGTTGTTGGGAGAATAAGATATTTTGATGTGAAATCACTAAACTTCAAAATGGTTTATGGTTGTAACAATTCTATTGCAATCTACTGATGAAGTTACACCAAGACACAAGTATTATTATAGAAAATTGTGAATAGATTTGCAAAGAATCCTTAAAAGATTAGAGATAGAATACATATCATGCTTCCAAAACTATACCTTTAACACTTTAAAAATCATCCTTGATGTCAAGCTAGAGAAGAAATTTTCCAAAAAAAATAATGCCAGGATCAATGAGAATATCTTATCCTGAGACAATGTGGTAGAATTTAAAGACAGACTTTTTTCACCTTTTAGAAAAAATCTGTCTGTGTTCTGGGCCTAAGTGTTCAGTTTCATCAGCATTCTTATAAGCTGGTTCCCTTAGGCTTAATTTCTCTAACTAAAATACAATCTCTAAAAAGTTTGAATATTCTCTGCATGTATAAATTACACCTTTTCACTGTAAAATTTTTTTTCAGGAAAATTAGATTCAGAGAAATTTAATGAAGAGTTTCCCCAGTCGTTTAGAGGGCTTCCCTGGTGGTTCAGATGGTAAAGAATTCACCTGCTAATGCAGAGACCAGGGTTCAATCCCTGGGTCTGGAAGATTCCCCTAGAGAAGGGCAAGGCAACCCACTCTGGTATTCTTGCCTGGAGAATTCCATGGACTGAGGAGCCCAGCGGGCTACAGTCCATAGAGCCAAAAAAAGTTGGACATGGCTGAGTGACTAACACACACACGTGAGGATCCGTATCACGGATTCAAAAGCTCCAAGGATAGACACGACTCAAAAACAGAAATTCACACAAATTTTGAGATTCTTTTCTTGCATTGTTTCATTATTCAATACTCAGTAGCTTAAAACATAGAACAATAAAAATAAGTAAAAAAACAAAAGATTGAAATGTGCCTCCCTGGTGCATGGAAAAACAATGATTTCATGCTTTTATTCAGTTTTGCAGAGACATCTTTAAAAACCCCAGTTGTTAAAAATGTGCATATTGTGGAATAATTGTAGATATACAAAAATGTTGCAAAGATAGTACAGAGTTAAGGCTTAAACACCTCTAGCCCAGTTTCCTTTAACATGTTAAATAATCAAGATACATTGGTCACAAGTAAGAAATTAACACCGCCATAATGCTATTGCACTGACCAGTATGTACCTTGTGTGTATGCTGAGTCGTGTCTGACTCTTTGCAGCCCCATGGACTGGAGCCCACCAGGCTCCTTTGTCCATGGTATTTTCCAGGCAAGAATACTCAAGTGAGTAGTCAATCTCTTTTCCAGGGGATCTTCCTGACTCAGGGATTGACCTGTGTCTCCTGCTTCACAGGTGGATTCTTTTATCACTGAGCCACTGGGGAAGCCCCATACCATTAACTAAACTCTAGATTTTATTCAGAATTCACCATTTTTTTCCATGAATATATTTTGTCTGTGTTAAGATCCAATCACGGAGACCACAGCACATTTAGCTCAATATTTTGAAACTATAGGAAATCTTAAACTGTCTTTGACACATTTCGAGAAATGCACAGAATGAGGACGGTTCCCATTTCTGCTGCCCATTCTTCCTCTTCAGTGCTAGCCTTCCAGACTCAAATACATAGTATCAGCCCATTGTATCCCTGAATTAAAGCTATTTGTAAACTTTAGACATGACAGATGTTTCCTACATCTGCTTAAACTGTCAGCCTTTGAAAAATCATCAAGTGTGCACTTGGCGTTGTGAAGACCGCCTCCCTTCAAATGTCGTTCAAGTGCTTTGAAATAAACACCGCTCCCTAAACCAGATGATGTACCGTTCTCCCTCCGCTGCCCAAAGTCTGCCCTGACCTTCTTCACCTGATCCTCTGTTTCACACCTTCCTTATTTCCACATATTTCCTATGTACCATATCAAAATTGATCAGAGCGATTTCCCCCTCCCTGAGGGCCCTTCTCTCTGCAAGTCAAACACATCAGCATCGTGCAAAGAGGTAGTGAGATAAAGCACCCAGGTCCTCCTAACTCATAAGCTTCAGTTCATCCTCCTCTGAGCATGTCTGCTGCTACTACCCAAAGATACATGTTCTTTTATTTATTCTTCCAGGCAAGCCTTTGTCTTGGCCCCCTGCTGCAGCCAGGGGTAACAAGAAAGAACAACAAGTTCCTTTGCTTGCTTGCTCTTTTGTGGGGAGGGGGCTGGGGGTGAGCTTGTTCCCTATGTGGGGTGAGGATAGGGGTGTGTCCCAGAGTCTGGCTAGAGTGGTGGCTTTGCCCACCACTCTGGTGGTGTTGAGTGCAGGAGGCATGTTCAGTACCCTGTTTTTGTTCCCAACAACCTGTTTACGTGCTTCTTAAAAATGATACCTTGCTATAGTTCCCTTCAAAGCCCTCTTTATGCAGTGAGGAGGTCACATGCCCATCCCAGAAAGTTGAAGTGTCGGGATGTCTATATCAGTGATAACAGCAGTAAAAATAATATTAGAAATCGGTGACAGTTATATTACTGCAGACTACTATAGTAATTACTATATTACTGCAGTTATATTACTGCAGATGTAATAGCGATGCACTCATTTAGGGAATGTGAAGACAAAAGCTGACAAAAGTATGTAACACTTGGTCTTGAAGTTATTTGACATAACTTCTCATGAGACATCACCCATGTATTACCACAGAGCAGTGGTGCTTCTTTGCTATACTGTTTAGCAGACAGAGCTTGGCATCATCCTTGCAGGGAACACACCCTTGGACTGTCTCCCCATTGGCCATCTCTCATCTGACACCCAGTGCGTGCTCCTCCTCAAAGATAATGGCCTTGTGCCCTGCCCCTAATTGGGGCAGATGGCTCTCTTTTTGGCAAGACTGATGAGAGATCACAGCTGGCTCTGAGCAACTGAAGTCACAGTCCGTCTTCCTGGATGATCTAATAGGAGTTATTATTTCTGCTGCTTTCTGTTATATCAGCTCCATTTTCTTCTCCATTCATGTGTTTTCTTTTCATCAAGTTTGAAAACTGACTTTGTATCTGTGTCTTTCTCCAACTGTTAGTTCCTCACATGGAATGATGCCACTCCCTTGAATTGAGCTAGCAGGTCTGCCCTCTCAAGCATCAGTGTTATAAAGGGCCAAACTTACAATGAGCTGGCATAGCTCTGCCTTCTCCCTGCTACTAAACATAAATCATTGTAAACTGGAGCTGTTTATCTGGATTGAGCTCATGTGCTCCTTCTAAGCAGAGAAGAAATGTGTCTTTAGCAAGATCTCTTTGAAAAGAATGTCTTTCCTTTTCGAGGAGCAATTTGCAAGGTGGTGATAAAGGTCTGATAACACACCTGGGAGGGCAGAGGGTGGGGATCCACCTGATGTCATACTTCCACTAGAGCACAGCTCCGAGTCATCAAAACATCACGGGATTCCGTAACCTCAGAAGGTCCTAGTAATGCTCACAGATCATAGTGACTCAGCATTGGCAGGTTCAATCCTCTAGTATGAGTTACCTATTTTACAAAAATGGTATACTTTAAATACTTCTAAAATAATAGCACATTTACAATGAAATTTTATAAATAAAAATTAACTCCAAATGGAACCCAAATGTTCAATTGAAAAATGGCATGCATCTGTAAACATAGATGGTATTTTCATATGTACAACCATCGCATTAAAGCCATAATTAATACTGATGAAATTACTATTATTTATATGTATATGTTTTCATGTGTATCTTATTGTGTTCATTTTATACATGCATACATATAAGCCCTTTCATATGCCTTATATCATTTGTCAGTGCTTTGTTTATATAGATGTAATAAAAATTATCGAGTGCCCATTTCAAAAGTTATTTAGCCTGCAGGTCTATTTCATTTTAAGAACTGGATAAAGAGAGATTCAATAGCCTTTCTAAGCTCCAGCTTTCTTTAAGGTATAGCTCTCAGTTGTATTGCAAACATTTTACCTAAAATAATTCTCTTAAATCAATGTGACAAAGCTATTGCAATTGCTCCCAAAAGCTTCATTCCTCTTTTAAAATTTGTTGTTGTTAACTTTGTGCTTTTGGTTAGGGGGACTGTCTTTCTTTATGTGGCTTTTTTTCCTTTTTTCCCCCCACTAGATCTGCCTTTCCCTCAGGTGATGCTTCAAGAACCTTTTCTAAATGCTCATGCAAACAAGAGGAGAAATGTCAGCTTCCACGGTTGGCAAGACAACGAGCCTGGGAGAGTAGGAAGCAGCTTCGCAGCAGGAACTGGGCATCCACGGCAGGGATGCAAAGGAGCGCTGATCCATTTTCAACAGGTGCAAAGAGTTCTGAAAGAGCCCACCCGTCCTAACACTTTCTCTCTGGTATTTCCTAGTATTTTATATCCAGCTGCTCCACGTGGATTGTCAAGCACTGTGTTTCTCGAAGGTCAGAGTCGAGTTGGAGAGTTCAATATAGCAGAGGCAGGAAGGGACATGTATTAATAGACTATTTTGTGCAGCTGCATTATTTATAAAACTGTGGCTCACCTAGCACTCATCATGATTCCCTCTATCCAGCACTCATGAAATTTTCTTCAAAAATGTACCCTACTGTAGTTTGTAGTAGAGTTTGTAGACTCTTCAAGTTGGCTTCTTTCCCTTGATGAACATGCATTTAAGGTCTTTTCATGACTAGATAGCCCTGAAAAATGTTTCTTTTTCTAGATGTACCACTGCTTATTCATCCATTCACCTACTTCAGGGCATCTTGTTTGCATCCAAGAAACAAGGTCCCCCTGCAACAAATAGCCAAGTTGTGAATGCACAGGAAAAATTCTTGAAGGAAACGAAAAATGCCACTCCAACAAACACACAAAAAGGTAAGAAAGCAAAATACTCCGTTCCTACTGATGTGGAAAATATCTGAGTGGCCTGGATAGAATATCAAACCAATCACAACATTTTCTTAAATCAAAACCTAGTCTGGAACAAGTTCCTATCTCTTTTCAGTCTATTAAGGTTGAGAAAAGTAAGAAAGCTGCCAAAGAGTTTGAACCTAGCAGAGGTGGGTTCATGAGGTTTAAGGAAAGAAGCCATCTCCATCACATAGAAGTGCAAGGTCATTGGAAGGGCTGATGCTCAAGCTGAAACTCCAATACTTTGGCCACCTGATGTGAAGAGCTGACTCACTGGAAAAGACCTTGATGCTGGGAAAGATTGAGGGCAGGAGGAGAAGGGGACGACAGAGGATGAGATGGTTGGATGGGATCATTGACTCGATGGACATGGGTTTGGGTGGACTCTGGGAGTCGGTGATGGACAGGGAGGCCTGGCATGCTGCGATTCATGGGGTTGCAGAGTCGGACACAACTGAGCGACTGAACTGAACTGAACTGAACTGAAAAGACCACGTGCTGATATGGAAATTGCAACAACTTACCCAGAAGATCTGCTGAAATAATTAATAAAAGTGGCCACTAAGATTATCAGTGTAGATGAAATAGCCTTATATTTTGAGAAGATACCAGCTAAGAATTTCACAGCTAGAAAGGAAAAGTCAACGTCTGGCTTCAAATGACAGGGCAGCCTTTTTCTTCAGGGCTAATGCAGTGGGGATTTTAAGTTGAAGCCAACACTCCTTTAACATTCAAAAAGAAAAACAAAAACTGAGAGCCCTTAAGACTTATGCTAAATCTACTCTTGCTGTGCTCCATAAATGGAACAACAAAGCCTGGATGACAGAGTTTCTGTTTACCGCATGGTTTGTTGAATATTTTAAACCTATTGTTGAGACTGACTGCTTAGGAAAAATTTCTTTCACAATATTAGTGCTCTTTGGCAATGAATCTGATCACCTGAGAACTCTGATTGAGATGTACAATGGACTTAATGTTGATTTCATGCCTGCTAACACAAAATCCATTTTGCAGCCCATCAATCAAGAAGTAACTTTAATTTTCAACTCTCAGTATTTAAGAAGTACATTTCATTAGGCTATACCTGCCATAGATTGCAATTCCTCTGACAGAACTGGGCAAAATAAATTGAAAGCCTTCTGGAGAGAACTCACCAACCAAGATGCTGTTTGCAATGCTTGTGAGTTCTGCCTATGTGCTGAGTCACTTCAGTTTTGTTCTACTCTTTGGGACCCCATGGACTACAGTCTGCCAGCCTACTCTGCCCATGGTATTCTCCAGGCAAGAATACCGGAGTGGGTATGGGTTGCATGCCCTCCTCCAAGGGATCTTCCTGACCCAAGGATTGAACCCAAGTCTCCTGTGTCTCCTGCATTGGACATGTGAGTTCTTTACCCACTGAACCATCTGGGAATGGGAAGAGGCAAAAATATTAACAAGAGTTTAGAAGTTGATTTCAGCCTCCATGGATGACTTTGAAGTGTTCTAAGACTTCAATGAAGGAAGTAACAGCAGATGTGGAAACAGCAAGAGAACTAGAATTAGAAGTGGAGCCTGAGATGTTGCAACAATGTAACCTCATGAGCAAATTTTCACAGAAGAGAAGCTGCCTCTTCCTGTGCTTGAGGAAGTAGTTTCTAGAGATGAAATCTACTGGGGAAGATTCTGGGAAGATTTTTGAAATGATAACAAGGGATTTAGAACATTATATAAATTTGGTGGATACAATAAAGGCAAGTTTTGAGAAGGCTGACTCAAATTTTAAGAGAGGTTCTATTGTGGGTAAATGCTATCAAACTGCATGGCACACTACAGAGAAATTGTACATGAAAGAAAGAGTCAGTGTATGTGGCAAATTTCACTGTTGTCTTACTTAAAGAAAGTACCTTAGTCATCCAGTCTTCAACAACTATCACCCTGATCAGTCAGCAGCCACCAATGCTGAGACAAGACCTAACCTCAATAAAAATATTACAACTCACTTGGTGTTGGAGAAGACTCTTGAAAGTCTCTTGGACTGCAAGGAGATCCAACCAGTCCATTCTGAAGGAGATCAACCCTGGGATTTCTTTGGAAGGAATGATGCTAAAGCTGAAGCTCCAGTACTTTGGCCACCTCATGCGAAGAGCTCACTCAATGGAAAAGACCCTGATGCTGGGAGGGATTGGGGGCAGGAGAAGAAAGGGACGACGGAGGATGAGATGGCTGGATGGCATCACTGACTCGATGGACGTGAGTCTGAGTGAACTCCGGGAGTTGATAATGGACAGAGAGGCCTGGCGTGCTGCGATTCATGGGGTCACAAAGAGTCAGACACGACTGAGTAACTGAAATGAACTGAACTGAACTCAAAGGCTAAGATGATGTCAGTAATTTGTAGCAAAAACAAAAAAGTATCTTTGAATTAAGGTTGTGTGTTTAGTTGCTCAGACATGTCTGACTCTCTGTGACTCTGAACAGTAACCCACCAAACTCCTCTGTACTTTCCTCCTCCAGGGATCTTCCTGACCCAGAGATCAAAATCATTTATCTTGTATCACAGGCAGTTTGTCTACATGGAGAGACATCAGGGAATCCCTAAATTAAGATTCAGTTCAGTTGCTCTGTAAAGTCTGACTCCTTGCAACCCTATGGACTGCAGCATGCCAGGCTTCCCTGTCCATTAACAACTCCTGGAACTTACTCAAACTAATGTCCATCAAGTCTGTGATGCCATCCAACCATCTCATCCTCTGCCATACCTTCTGCTCCCGCCTTCAATCTTTCCCAGCATCAGGGTCTTTTCCAATGAGTCAGTTCTTCTCATCATGTGGCCTAAGTATTGGAGTTTCAGCTTCAACATCAGTCCTTCCAGTGAATATTCAGGACTGACTTCCCTTAGGGTTCACTGGTTGGATCTCCTTGCAGTCCAAGAGACTCTCAAGAGTCTTCCCAAACACCACAGTTGAAAAGCATCAATTCTTTGGTGCTCAGCTTTTCTTATAGTCCAACTCTCACATTCATACATGACTCCTCGGAAACCATAGCTTTGACTAGAGGGAACTTTGTTGGCAAAGTAATGTCTCTAGTTTTTATTATGTTGTCTAGGTTGGTCATAGTTTTATCCCAAGCACCAAGGACCAAGGACCTTTTGATTTCCTGGCTGCAGTCACCATCTGCACTGATTTTGGAGCTCAGCAAAAATAAAGTCTGTCCCTGTTTCCACTGTTTCTCCATCTATTTGCCATGAAGTGATGGAACCGGATGCCATGATCTTAGTTTCCTGAATGTTGAGTTTTAAGCCAGCTTTTTCATTTTCCCCTTTCACTTTCATCAAGGGGCTCCTTAGTCCTTCTTCACCCCTGCCATGAGAGTGATGTCATCTGCATATCTGAGGTTATTGATAATTCTCCTGGAAATCTTGATTTCAGAAGATTCCAGTGCTTCATCCAGCCCAGGTCTTTGCATGATGTACTCTGCATATAAGGTAAATAAGCAGGGTGACAATATACAGCCTTGACGTACTCCTTTCCCAATTTGGAACCAATCTGTTGTTCCATGTCCAGTTCTAACTGCTCCTTCTTGATCTGCATGCAGATTTCTCAGGAGGAAGGTAAGGTGGCTGATATTCCCATCTCTAGAAGAATTTTCCATAATTGATTGTGATCCACACAGTCAAAAGCTTTGGTGTAATCAATAATGCAGAAGTAGATGTTTTTCTGGAACTTTCTTGCTTTTTTGATGATCCAGCAGATATTGGCAGTTTGATCTTTGGTTCTTCTGGCTTTTTAAGTCCAGCTTCAATATCTGGATGTTCATGGTTCACATATTGCTGAAGCTTGGCTTGTGGAATTTTGAGCATTATTTTACTGGTGGCTGAGATGAGTGTAATAGTGAGGTAATTTGAACATTCTTTGGTATTGCCTTTCTTTGGGATTGGAATGAAAACTGACATTTTCCAGTCCTGTGGCCACTGCTGAGTTTTCCAAATTTGCTGGCATATTGAGTGCAGCACTTTCATAGCATCATCTTTTAGGATTTGAAATGGCTCAACTCAAATTCCATCACCTCCACTAGCTTTGTTCGTAGTGATGCTTCCTAAGGCCCACTTGACTTTGCATTCCAGGTTGTCTGACTCTAAGTGAGTGATCACACCATCTGGTGGTTATCTGGGTCATGAATATCTTTTTTGTACAGTTCTTCTGTGTATTCTTGCCACCTCTTCTTAATATCATCTGCTTCTGTTAGGTCCATACCATTTCTGTCCTTTGTTGTGCCAGTCTTTGGATGAAATATTCCCTTGGTATCTCTAATTTTCTTGAAGAGATCTCTAGTTTTTCCCATTCATTGTTTTCCTCTATTTCTTTGCATTGATCACTAAGGAAGGCTTTCTTATCTTCCCTTGCTATTCTTTGGAACTCAGCATTCAAATGGGTATATCTTTCTTTTTCTAATGGGTCTTTAGCTTCTCTCTCACTTATTTGTAAAGCCTCCTCAGATAACCCTTTTGCCTTTTTGCATTTATTTTTCTTGGGGATGGTCTTGATCACTGCCTCCCATAAAATGTCATGCACCGCTGTCCATAGTTATTCAGGAATTCTGTCTATCAGATCTAATCCCTTGAATCTGTTTGTCACTTCCACTGATAATTGTAAAGGATTTGATTTAGCTCATACCTGAATGGTTTAGTGGTTTTCCCTACTTTCTTCAATTTAAGTCTGAATTTGGTAATAAGGAGTTCATGATCTGAGCCACAGTCAGCTCCCAGTCTTGTTTTTGCTGACTCTATAGAGCTTCTCCATCTTTGGCTGTAAGAATATAATCAATCTGATTTTGGTGTTGACCATCTGGTGATATCCACGTGTAGAGTCTTCTCTTGTGTTGTTGGAAGAGGGTGTTTGCTATGACCAGTGCATTCTCTTGGCAAAACTCTATTAGTGTTTGCCCTACTTCATTATGTACTTCAAGGCCAAATTTGCCTATTACTCCAGGTATCTCTTGACTTCCTTCTTTTGCATTCCAGTCCCCTATAATGAAAGGGACATCTTTTTGGGGTGTTAGTTCTAAAAGGTCTTGTAGGCCTTCAAGGAATTATTCAGCTTTAACTTCTTCAGCGTTACTGGTTGGGGCATAGGCTTGGATTGCTGTGATACTGAATGGTTTGCCTTGGAGACAAACAGAGATCATTCTGTCGTTTTTGAGATTGCATCCAAGTACTGCATTTCGGACTCTTGTTTACTGTGATGGCTACTCCATTTCTTTTGAGGGATTCTTGCCCATAGTAGTAGATATAATGGTCATCTGAGTTAAATTCACCTATTTCAGTCCACTTTAGTTCACTGATTCCTAGAATGTTTGTTCTTTTTTTGCCATCTCTTGTTTGACCACTTCCAATTTTCCTTGATTCATGGACCTGACATTCCAGGTTCCTATGCAATATTTGCTCTTTACAGCATCGGATTTTACTTCCATCAGCAGTCACATCCACAACTGGGTGTTGTTTTTGCTTTGGCTCTGTCTCCTCATTCTTTCTTGAGTTATTTCTCCACTGTTCTTCAATAGCATATTGGGCACCTACTGACCTGGGAGTTCATCTTTCAGGTCCTATCTTTTTGCCTTTTCATACTGTTCATGGGGTTCTCAAGGCAAGAATACTGAAGTGGTTGCCATTCTCTTCTCCAGCAGAGCACGTTTTGTCAGAATTCTCAGCCATGACCTGTCCGTCTAGGGTGGTCCTACATGCATGGCTCATAGTTTCATTGAGTCAGAAAAGCCTATGGTCCGTGTGATCAGTTTGATTAGTTTTCTGTGACTCTGGTTTTCATTCTGTCTGCCCTCTGAGGGAGAAGAGTAAGAGGCTTATGGAAGCTTCCTGTTGGATGAAACTGATTGAGGGGGAAACTGAGTCTTGTTCTGATGGGCGGGCCCATGCTCAATGAATCTTTAATTCAATATTCTGTAGATGGGTGGGGTTGTGTTTCCTACTGTTGTTTGACGTGAGGACAAAATATGATGGAGCTAAGTTTTAGAAAAGGCAGAAGAACCAGAGATCAAATTGCCAACATCCGCTGGATCACTGAAAAAGTAAGAGTTCCAGAAAAACATCTATTTTTTGCTTTATTGACTATGCCAAAACCTTTGACTGTGCGGATCACAATAAACTGTGGAAAATTCAGAAAGGGATGGGAATTCCAGACCACCTGACCTGCCTCTTGAGAAATCTGTGCACAGGTTAGGAAGCAACAGTTAGAACTGGACATGGAACAACAGACTAGTTCCAAATAGGAAGAGGAGTACGTCAAGGCTGTATATTGTCACCCTGCTTATTTAACTTCTATGCAGAGTACATCATGAGAAACGCTGGGTGGGGTGAAGCACAAGCTGGAATCATGATTGCTGGGAAAATATCAATAACCTCAGATATGCAGATGACATCACTGTTATGGCAGAAAGTGAAGAGGAACTAAAGAGCCTAAGTGAAAGTGAAAGAGGAGAGTGAAAAAGTTGGCTTAAAGCTCAATATTCAGAAAACGAAGATCATGGCATCTGGTCCCATCACTTCATGGCAGATAGTTGGGGAAACAGTGGCTGACTTTATTGGGGGGGGGGGGGGGCTCCAAAATCACTGCAGATGGTGATTGCAGCTCTGAAATTAAAAGACTCCTTGGAAGGAAAACTATGACCAACCAGATAGCATATTAAAAAGTAGAGATGTTGCTTTGCCAACAAAGTTCCCTCTAGTCAAGACTATGGTTTTTCCAGCAGTCATGTATGAGTTGGACTGTGAAGAAAGCTGAGGGCCGAAGAATTCATGCTTTTGAAGTGTAGTGTTGGAGAAGACTCTTGAGAGTCCTTTGTACTGCAAGGAGATTCAACCAGTCCATCCTAAAGGAGGTCAGTCCTGGGTGTTCATTGGAAGGACTGATGTTGAAGCTGAAACTCCAATATTTTGGCCACCTGATGCAAAGAGCTGACTCATTGGAAAAGACCCTGATGCTGGGAAAGATTGAAGGCAGGAGGAAAACAGGAAGACAGAGGATGAGATGGTTGGGTGGCATCACAGATTCCATGGACATGAGTTTCAGTGAACTCCGAGAGTTGGTGATTGACAGGGAGGCCTGGCATGCTGCGGTTCATGGGACTGCAAAGAGTTGGACACGACTGAGTCACTGAACTAAAGTGAACTGAATGAAGATACTGGGACCTCCTTCAGAAGGTTCCATGCCAGCACTGTGGCACTTGGTACCCAGACCCTGCAGCAGGCCACTACCGACCCACTCCTCCAGCAGAGACTCCTGGATACTCATGGATAAGTCTTGGTCAGTCTCTTGTGGGGTCATTGCTCCCACAATGCTCCCATTAAGGTTACATACATCATCTTTAGACATATGCTGTGGCACATTTAGCAGACAACAGTATGGTGTATATGTAACTTTAATATGCACTGGGAAGCATAAAATTTGGGGGACTTTCTTTATTGTGGTATTTGCTTCATTGTAGTAGTATGGCACAGAACATGGAAATTCTCCAAGGTGCACCTGCATTTGTATTTTATATATTTATATATTTATATATATATATACACACACACACACACACACACACACACATATGTCTTATAAATTCTTTTCTCTCTGTTTCATTTCAAACAAAGTTTTAAGTTAGAATAATAGCTGAATCTGTTTTTCTGATGACCAAATTTAAAGGACTTCTAACCAGAACTAAACTAAGGGGTGGTTTTAATTTCTGGAATATGCCTCATCATGAAGATGGTTATTAACTAGTCACAGTTGGCAGAGATAGAAAATAGAGTGTATATTCATGGAAACTGCTAGAACAATCTGTAGATTTCACTGGGGCTACCAGAATCCTGCTATGAAAGCCCTAAAGCTTGGATCTGCAAGAATATACAGTAACAGCTCATGTGACCTCAGTGGAAGAACAACTCATTGATATCACTTGGTCATCATTCAAACCAACCTTTGATTTTTGTAAATGTCTCTGGGAGTTTCTTCTGTTCTGTGCAAATGTTCTGTTCAAACTCTCCTGAAATACGACTCTAGCCTTAATTATGATTTCAAAGTTTTGTTGTTTTATTTCTAACTAAGCAAAATGTGTCAATAATTTGGGTTCTGAAACCATAACTAAAATGTCATTACAAGAGATATTTTTTCTTCCTTACTCAGGGGGTGACTGTGTCCATCCCAAGAGTTGGCTTTGGACTATCATCACACTGGCCATGAGCTGAAACTGCAGTCTTCGAACCAACATATTGTATTTTGTGCATTTGAACAAAACTCTTGACTATAGCTCTCTGCTCAGCTGTTTTCAGACACTCTCAGAGGTACACTGTTTGAAAGGGCATGGTTTAAGCCTGCAACTTGTGAGAAAACTCTCGAGCTAAATTAATTATATTTCTGGAAAATATGGGAAAAAAAAAACAAGGTTCTGTGGGATCTTGAAATATTGCTTGGGAATTCTTAGCTGATAGTAGAGCATCGAAGAAGGAAATACTATCACTGATAACTAATTCTTATTGAGGACCTTACTGTAGCCTAGCTATGACCTAATACAAAATGTAGGGCTGTAAATGCAATATCAAGGTCTGACCTATACTTCAAGGATTTTACACTCAGTGAGGAAATGAATTACCATACTTTTGAGCAAAATAGGAATGAAATGTATCTTTTTCTTGTTGTTCTAGTAGATTATTTGGCGCTGAGACAGTAATCAGGCTAAAGTCATGCATCTTAAAATCCTTGTTTTTGTGACTTTTATTGGGAAACCCAGGTGAAAGAAAGGGTTACACTTATGAACTGTGAGAGGTCAAGGGTTTTATTCTACTTGAAAGTTGGCAAATCTGCCTGCCACCATTTCTTAGGTGCTGGCAGAAGACACTTGGCATCTGGTTAGAACCCAAGCCGGAAAGCCAGAGGTTCTCGTCTGTTTCTGTCGGCTTGGCAAGCCGCTGGGATCCCAGGAGGTACTGCAGCCGGTCCGTGACGGATGCTGGCACACAGCAGGTCGCGCGAGAAGAGCCACGCTGAGACCGAGGAATCTCCTGCTTGCAGCAAAAGGGAAGCCAGGGTGCCTTCCGCCTCCCATCCTTCAGGACCTCTCACTGAAAGCGCCATCCAAAGAAATCCCCCGGGGAAGGGTGGGCGCAGCTGCACGCTCTTGGTGTCCTTGGTAAGAGTGCACCATCCGCAGCAGATGGACCCTCTTTCACAGCAGTCACCAGGGAGAAGTTACAGAGGAAAAACAAACAGCTAGGAGAAAACTGTCAGAAACACCAGTATTTTAAAACACTTGAAAGAGACCAGAAAGGAAGAATAAAAGGACAGGAGAGAAGTCAGAAGAAAATAACATAATCACAGACAAGGACGACAAGAGGGGTTCCCAGGTGGCAATGGTGTTAAAGATCCTGCCTGCCAGTCCAGGAGACATAAGAGCCGTGGGTTCAATCCCTGGGTCAGGAAGATCCCTGGAGGAGGACGTGGCAACCTACTCTAGTCTTACCTGGGAAATCTCATGGATGGAGGAACCTGATGGCCACTGTCCACAGGGTTGCAAAGAGTCGAACACAACTGAGGCAGCTGAGCATGCGCACACACCAGTTTGTAAAGTTTAGTAATTTTTGTACAATATAGTTTCCCTTTTAAGTTTTGGTTTTTTGGCCATGAGGCATGTCTGATCTTAGCCCCCGATCCGGGGATTAAACCCAAACCCCTGCACTGGAAGATGAACTCAACCATAGACCACCGGAGAAGCCCCTATCAGATGTTTATTCTTAAAGTGGCAAGTTCAATGTCTTTGTTCATTACTAGAAAATAAATAAAGAGAGCTTTTCTGTCAATCTTTCTTTCTAGTGAGAATGGTGCTTCATGAAATAAAAGAGCTAGTTTGGCTTGCAATTCAGACAATTACACAAGGTAGGGAGCAATCATCATACTTTGATATGCAGGAGTAATGCTTTATAAATGCCTTCGTTTCATCACTCAGTAAATTACAACAGCATTACCAGAGAGTCAAGATTTAACAAAAGTCATAATTTTTATGTTTCACTTAGGAAAGTCTTGAATACATTTTCTTATTATGTTTTCCTTACACGTTCCTGACTGTGAAGAAATCCACGGCTACCTGTGGTTTAGGGTCACTCAGCTGATTTACACCAAGAAGCCAGAAGTATTACCCAAGCTGCTTTACAGGGTGGACACATACACCAACGCCGTAAGGAAAACAAATAACTCCCCAGTATTATCATGAAAATAATTTGCCTATTACAGTGAAGGTGTCTAGGGGACCCCAAGAGCCTGAATACCATGTTTTCAGAACTGCTTTAGAAGATAAAGACTGGGCCTCTTCCTTCCTTCAATTACTGATCTGTTTCTTTGTTTGCTTTTTATATTTAACTTCTCTGTTTTCATCCTCTCCCTCTGTGTGTGTTTCTGCGTGTTCACACACAGGCATATGGGAATTCTACCAGTGACAATTTGGAGTCTAATGAAAAATTGAAGAAATGCTTCATTTTCTCATCGCAGAATATTTCCAAAAACATCATCATGTCTTTTTCAATAACTTTTCAACTTTATATTAGTAGAGTAACTAAAAAAAATTCATGTTAAGATTTCATATTTTAGAGGAACTGTATGTTCACAGCAAAACTGAGGTAAAGGTACAGAGATTCCCCCCAACAAATGCATAGCACCCCACACCTCCCCAAACCATTCGCAACTTCCTCCATCAAACACTACATCTGTTACAAGCAATGAACTCCACTGATCTAACAACATAAGCAAAAGTCCACAGCTTGTATTAAGGGTTTTCTTTTCAGGTTCCAAGAAGCTGTAACTCTCTGTGTTCATCTGTCTGTCCAGTCTTAGAGGCAGCAGTTTGTCCTGTGTCATCTCTTTTTTTAATAGTTTTTTTTATGTTAATTTTTCCATCTGGTCCTCTTTTCATGTTATTGAAAAGGAATAGTGAATTTCAATCTCCTTACATGTCAAACTGGAAATAAGAAGTCTTTAACAAAGTATTTTTGAGTATATTTCTCCTCTGCTTTGGAAAAAAAAAATCTCCTAAAAATAGTCTGTAAGTTTGTGATTAAATGGCAACCCACTCCAGTATTCTTGCTTGGAGAATCTCATGGACTGAGGAGCCTGGTGGGCTGCAGTCCATGGGGTCACAAAGAGTCGGACACGACTGAGTGACTTTACTTACTTACTTAAGTTTGTGATTACATTGAAAACAGTCTCCAAGTCTATGTCTATAACTATCTCCCTTGCATTAAATAATCTACTTAACGGTATTACAGAAATTGTACCCAGGCATATCATCAAGGGCTTCCTCAATGGCTCAGATGGTAAAGAATCCATCTGCCAATGCAGGAGAAACAGGTTTGATCCCTAGGTTGGGAGGATCCCCTGGAGAAGGAAATGGCAAACCTCTCCAGTACCCTTGCCTTGAAAATCCCATGGACAGAGGAGCCTGGCGGGCTACAGTCCATGGCAGTAAAACAGAATTGGACACGACTGAGCGCACAGAGTAAGAACAATACCATCTAATCATATATATGTCAGAATTTTAGAAAGGTGTAAAATAATCAGTTAACAAAGCCAAGATAAACCTCATAATTTGCTACTATGAGAACCTGACAACTAATTGTAACCTATTTTTAGTATAAACACGTCCAATTGGCAAGTCATGCATTTTATCTATCAGTTGGGTTTAAATATTACATTTTCACATAGTTAGAAAATGATGTAACATATATTAACACAACAAATAAAACACATCAATTAGAGAGTAAAAAGATGAGTTGAGTCAAAAGGCAAACTTTACTAAATATTCCTGGGTTTCCTTGGAATCTGGTATGACCTAAATATTTATACAGTTAGAGATCATATTATCATAAACAATTAAAAATATAAAGTATATTTAGAAATTTTATATGTGTCAGGATTAGATTAATATAGTTTATTATGACTTACTCATAATAACTGTTATATTGGAAAACTTATCATTGCCAAATTCTATTGGTTATATAATGGTAAGTATAGATAATTGTCTTTCTGCGAATGTAGCAGAATGGCATTTTGAAATTCTATTCAACTGATTTTTTTCCCTTTCTTGGTTCTGTTTTACTCTGAGTTACCTATATCATTAAAATAATACTGAGTTACTGCCCTGTGAAGGGCAAAAACAATAGAATATGAACAAATAGTCAAATAATTGGCTTTGACTTCCAAAATAAGATTTAAAAATTGAAAGCTAGGTAAAGCCTTCCATGAACTCTTCATTCCTATAAATCTGGATTTGGAGGAAAGAAAACTGATTTAAAGATTCCAACAATGCAAAGAACAAATATTTACAACACAGAGAAAAGGTAAATAATGAATATCAGAGTAAGAACGGCAATATGCAGATACATTCTTTGTTTTCTGAAACAGATAAATAAAGGTCTCAGTGGAAAGGCAAGGAGAGGAAAGTTAGAGAAGTTTCTAATCTATAGCAGCTTATGGAAGCTGAAAAGAAGTCCAACACACCCACCCATCTGTTCCGTTCAGTGAGACAGAGTTGGACCGCACATGAGTTTGATGGAAATCTGAGAGTAGTGAAGCCTCTCTGTTCCCAAGGGTAGCCCATCAATGTTCAGACCTTGAAGAGAGGCTTCAGGCAATGGTGCCAAACCAAAAGAAGAGATATACGCTGTGGGCTTGAAGGCAGCTTCAGAAAATGCTGACAACCTTGGTTGGGTGCAACCTTGGTAAGGAATCAAGTTTTCCATAAGGTGGCTGTGGCAGGTGGTATTTTTGAAAGAAACTGTAACAATTCCTTTTTCCACACGCTGTCTTTACTAAATGACTTTGACAATCCTACCACCAAGAGGAGGGGTTTGTGTTTCTTCTTGAATCTGCTGGGCTTACAAACAGGAAAAGTGACATTGTGTGATTCCAGGGCTATGTAATAAAAGGCAAACAACTTCTGCCTGTTTCTCTTGCTTTTTTTTCTCCCCTGGAACCCAGCCATTCATGCTATAAGGAAGTCCAAGGAGCCAAGAGAAGCTTCGTGTAGGTGTTGGGCCAACAGGACCAGCTGAGGTTGCAACCAACAGCCAGCCTCATTGCTCAGACATGAGAATAAAGGAAAGAAGCCTTCATATGACTTCAGTCTCCAGACGTCATGTGTTCCAGATAAAGCCCAAAATAGCTCAGAAAAGAAACGAGCTGTCCCCACTGGGCTTTTTCTGGATGCCTGCTCCTCAGAATCCAAGAATATGATAAAATGTTTCTTATGCCATAAATGTGGTTTGTTATGAAGACTAGATAGCTAGAATGGTGGGGAGGGGAAATGGAGGAGTAAGTCTATGTGGCTCACGTAGCAGAAGAAACTGCTCTTAAAAGAGATAAGTGTAGTATCTAAGTGCCAAGATCTCATGCCCAGAAGGCATGGCAGAGCTCATAGACATCAGGACCAGATTTCACATTCACTTCAGTTCAGTTGCTCAGTCATGTCCGACTCTTTGTGACCCCATGAATTGCAGCACGCCAAGCCTCCCTGTCCATCACCAACTCCCAGAGTTCACCCAAACTCATGTGCATCAAGTCAGTGATGCCAACCAGCTATCTCATCCTCTGTTGTCCCCTTCTCCTCCTACCCTCAATCCCTCCTAGCATCAGAGTCTTTTCCAATGAGTCCACTCTTCGCATGAGGTGACCAGAGTACTAGAGTTTCAGCTTTAGCATCAGTCCTTCCAATGAACACCCAAGACTGATCTCCTTTAGAATGGACTGGTTGGATCTCCTTGCAGTCCAAGGGACTCTCAAGGGTCTTCTCCAACACACAGTTCAAAAGCATCAATTCTTCGGTGCTCAGCTTTCTTGACAGTCCAACTCTCACATGCATACATGATCACAGGAAAAACCATAGCCTTGACTAGACAGACCTTTGTTGGCAAGGTAATGTCTTTGCTTTTTAATATGCTATCCAAGTTGGTCATAACTTTCCTTCCAAGGAGTAAGTGTCTTTTAATTTCATGACTGCAGTCGTCATCTGCAGTGACTTTGGAGCCCCCAAAATTAAAGTCTGACACTGTTTCCCCATCTATTTCCCATGAAGTGATGGGACCAGATGCCATGATCTTCGTTTTCTGAATGTTGAGCTTTAAGCCAACTTTTTGACTCTCCTCTTTCACTTTCATCAAGAGACTCTTTAGTTCCTCTTCACTTCCTGCCATAAGGGTGGTATCATCTGCATATCTGAGGTCATTTCATGTTGCCACTGCTGCTGCTGCTAAGTCGCTTCAGTTGTGTCCAACTCTGTCCGACCCCATAGATGGCAGCCCACCAGGGTCCCCCGTCCCTGGGATTCTCCAGGCAAGATCACTGGAGTGGGTAGGTGACCCAATTAAATTGACTAAATTAAATTGCATCTTAATAAGTGGGCTCCTCTGGTGGCTCAGCGGTAATGAATCTGCCTGAAATGCAGGAGACATAGGCTCAATCCCTGGGTCAGGAATATCCCCTGGAGAAGGAAATGGCCACCCACTCTAGGACTCTTGCCTGGGATATCCCATGGGTAGAGGAGCCTGGCAGGCTAGAGTCCATGGGTTTGCAAAAGAGTCGGACTTGACTTAGGGACTAAACAACAAGTGTTGCCAGAGACAAAAGATGATAATGGAGCACGCGCTTCTTCCTTAGCTGTATACCACTAGCATGGTTTCCTAGGAATTTAGAGAAACCATGGAAGAATGAGAGGGAAAAACAAAATACATGAATCAGAAATCGGCCAAGCTTCATCCTAAGATAACCAACGTTTATAGCACATATTCAAATAAGGATGGTTTAGATTTCCTCTGTCACTCCGGATTATTTTAAGTTTAGTGAAAGAGAAACCAAGTCCTTTTTTACCTATCTTAAACATTAACTTTATAAAAAATTCAAAGTGCTAGCTAAATGCTTTTTAGACATGCTTGTAGAAATAGACATTACTCTGAGCAGATAATATATGACATATATGTCATATTATATACATGTGTGATATCATATATGCCTTTACAAAGTTTTAAATTTTAACCAGAGAGTAACAAAAGTTGGCATCTTGAAACCAAATCTTCATGTTTTCGGTGGATTTCATTTGAGCAGAAATTAACAGCTTTTTGATTCCACTTGTTAAAGTTTAGTTTGCATTAATTGTAGTAAAGTATATATAACATACCATTTATTTTCTTAACTGATTTTAGCTGTGCAGTTCATAGCTTCTGTTTCCACTTTCAGTGGTTCACTCTATCCTTTAGACTTCCGTAGAGATCTAATATAAACTTTCAAAGTGGGATCTTAAGCAAAGAACTTTAAGTATTGCTCATAAATGACAAGTGCTAAATTTCTGCCACTGATAATTGGCCCATCCAAATCTAATCAGACTCTTCTTATGAATATTCTTTGAGATTTGTGGTCAATTTCGTAAGATAAATGGTCGTGATTGAGATGCATCTCATTGCAGAATGGAGTTCACTGGCCTGAATGGGTGATGAATGCACAGTCACATGTTCTGAGAAGCTCAATGTATTTACACAATCAGATAAAAAAATATATTAGCAGGGGCACTTTCTTGACTAAAATTTATAAATCAATTTGATATAATCAAAAATCTGGGTTAAGGGGCTTCAGTTTCTATAGCATCAGTGTTTCTCAGACTGGGTTGGTGAGACCAGTGAAAGGAAACCAAATGAAAGCTTTTAAGACCAGATGGTGCACAAAACCATTAGCTATGCAGAACTCTAAAGGAACCAGACCCTCGGAAAAAATATACATGTTGCAAGGAGATGTACTCTAGCATTTATCGCCTTGTGGACAACACTATGGAAGTTGAGTTCGGTGCCTTCTCAAAAAATAAAAGTAAGTACTCTGTGTTAGCTATTCAAATTGTTAGAACACACGTTCTTTATTTTGTGATGAATCAATTACTAACAATTCCTTGAGCTCAGTTCTCAGAGGAAAGAAGAGAGAGAAATAGCATTGCATGTTTTTATTTTCTATCCAAACTTGAAAGGAGAATTTTGGTAAGTTAAGTGCACTGATCATACTTTGGGTTCATTTTTAGTATGTCTAGAAAGAAATAAATATGCATGGAGAATTCCTAATAGTTTATTTTAGTAGGTTTTTGAGCCATGAATTCCTTTGGCAATCCAGTAAATCTCATAGACTTCCAACATTTTTTTACATATAAAATAACATACATAGGGTGACAAAGGAACACAATTTATTGAAATGTAATTTGCAAATTAAAATTAATAAATTCCATAATTTCAAAATAGTGGTGTATATACATGATGTTTTTTGATATATTCCAGTAACTTGAACATGAAAACTTCTGATTTTTATTGGTAACAAAGTTACTTAGAACGCTTTGCACTAAATGCCAAAGGAAATGTTAAATTTTAAAGGACCGTAAAAATGCTTTTTAAAATTTCATTCAAGTCCATGAATCCCCAAAAGACTAGCCCCAAATCCCTTAAGGTTCAGCGGATCCCAGTTTAAGAACACCTGAGTTAAGATTAGGCTAGAGCTTCACTCTACCATGGAACAAATAGTGTTAAGATTCTTATTAACATCCAGAAAAGTTGTTTATCATACAAATTCCAGCTAAAGTTCAAAAACAAAACAAAACAAAACAAAAGTCCTATCTATATTCACCAGTAGTAAGCCATCAACCATAGCCTGGCTTAGTCTCAAAAGATGAAAGGTTGTATGCATAAGACTTCAGAAAGGATTTTGGAAAACCTGTTGTATTAAGCTTAGGATGCTTCCATTTTTGATTAGGTTTAAAATCAAGCGAAGAAAATGGGTAGCTGTATTAGGTGAGCAAGATACAATCTGTGCTCAATCATAGATTCTTTTTCTACTGGTTTTGAAGTGGAATTTCTTCTCTGGTTAATTTTCTGTGGAAGTTTAACTACGCCAGTTACAAAGGAAAGGGCAAATTACTTAAATATTCAGCTCCTCAGTTTTCTCTTGTGTAAAATAAATGGGTTAAGCTAAATGATCTTTTAGAAGGACTTTAGTGGAAAGAAAATCAGTTTTGAGCTTAAACATTAATTAATATGCCTACAGTTACTAAATAAAATGTGATTTTAAAAAGTTGAGACCTGGTTCATTATAAAGTTGTTATGAGGATCAAATAAGATAACATAATATTTCTCTAAGGCATACCTTAGGCACTAAATAAGAGGCTTCCCAGGTGGCACAGTGGTAAAGAATCTGTCTGCCAATGCAGGAGATGCAAGAGATGCCAGTTTGATTCCTGGGGTCAGGAAGATCCCCTGGAGAAGGAAATGGCAACCCACTCCAGTATTCTTGCCTGGGATGTTCAATGGACCGAGGAGCCTGGTAGGCTACAGTCCACGGGGTCACAGTCAGACAAGATTGAGCGACTTTCCCTCATTTAGGCTTCTTAGTTGGATGGCAAGCATCTGAAACCCACAAATAGATGGGGCCCATCTTCACTGACCACTATATCCAATCCAAAAAGAAATTCACTTGTTGAAACCCAGCGTTAATCATGTCATAACTGGGCTGAAAAGATACTTTTCTCCCTTAGAAACAAAAATGTCAATGTCATGCTATCATTGTGATTTCTGAATTGTGTTGGTAAATATCCAGTACCCAGGGCACTAGATACGAATCATTAGGCTAAGAATATGGAATGCTCATTAAGAAGCCACTTCTATCAGAGATGGCTATTGACTGCTTCTTGAAGTATCCTCTATGTTTCTACGGTATTGACACAGAACCAATATAGTATAGCCTGGTGATTACAAGGCATGCTGCAAACACATAATTAGCTAAAAAATCCAGTAGCCAAATGTAATTCACTCAAGAACTTGCTTCCTTAGAGCCTTTGAACACAAGCATGGAATGTTATCATCTCTCTTTTCCAGATTCATAGCAAATAAATAAATGTACCTCATTATTTGAATAGTAATGACATTTCTCAATTTAGTCTTTTCCAAAATTGTACATCTTTTCTTCCAGCTAAAGTATACTATTTTTACTGTACAAATTAACTCTGTACATATTAGATAGAAGCTGTGCATGTGTGTGTGTGTGTGTGTGTGTGTCCAGCTGTGTCTGACTGTTTTATGACCCCATGGACTATTGCCCACCAGGCTACTCTGTCTATGAAATTTTCTAGACAAGAATACTGGAGTGGGTTGTCATTTTCTTCTCCAGGGGATCTTTCTGACCCAGGGATCGAAACCGCATCTCTTGCAGGCAGATTCTTCACCACTGCACACTATGCAAGCTCTCTAACAACCCAGATGCTTATTTTATTACACTGCTTTAATGTATTCTTGAGTCTATGTTAGCAGGCTTAATTTTCATATGTTCTAGTTAATTTCCTACACAGTACAAGTCAGGAAACAAAGCACTTGATTCATCAGAGGCAGAAAGAGAGATGAGATATATCATGGTGAAACTAATATCTGTTCCTCAATAATTGTAGCCTGAAGCTTTGGCTTTATTATCAGCCAGATATTAGCATCATTTTCGCAAGGTACAGAAGATTTGCTTGGCTTAATTCTTCCAGTGATTCAATAAACATTTGCAGAAGATCTCAAAGGTCTGACACTATTTCAGTTGCTGGCCATATAAATAAATATTCTATTTGTCATATTTTAGAGAGGGAAAAATGGAAAAGTGATTTTAATGTGGACACATTTCTTTTTAGTGGCATATTATTGCATTAGTAGAGAACCAACCTTAAGAAGGGCATTTAGAAATGATGCGATTGTTTTCCTACATTTGACATGCTTTATAAATTTTTTACTCTATACCTTTGCATTTATAATGAGGGGAAAAATAAAAAATGTGGCTTTTGTACATCTGAAGAAGAACTTTCAGTGGTAGGAAAACCACTGATGAAAGGAAGAAGTGAAGAGCCAGTCCTTAGCTCATATGGGTGTGGAGCAGAGCAGACTCCTGCAGGAATGATGTGAATAAAGTCAGTCGTAGGCTTCATAGGTGACACCTGCCTTTTCTGATCATTCTTGGTACTGGAGGCTTAGACTACTTTGTCAATCACGCTTTAATAATACTGGAAAGAGTTCTTCAATCCAGGGCTATGGTCTTAGCAACAAAAGCTTTCCTTGGGAATGATTAAAGCAAGATACTAGAACCACATGCAGTTGATTAAATGATTAACTGAATCTGAATATGGGTACCCATCAAAATATGGGTAAGGCATAAAGTAATCTGATTAATCTTTTGTCTTTCTCACTTGGAAATTTTGTGATCCTTTGTGTATCACAACCAGCCAGGACCCAATTCTCTCCTCAGCACACCCTACTTTGTTTTATTTGTCATACTCTCTGGTGTGTGTACACTGCCCATGTCCCAAACTTTCTACTTTTTAAAGATTGATATCAATGCAAACTGCAAAGGGATTTTGATTTATACTAGTTGCCAATGTTCAAAGTTCAATAAAGGATTAGGCCTATTTTTCAGTTTTTTTTTTTTTTTTTTTAACATGAGGCTAGCTAATCCTATTACTAGCTACTGCACTGATCTGTGTAATTCAATAACGTAGGAGCATGTATTCTTCTTCGATGGGCTGGGTTCCGATGAAGTCATGGTACAATTGCCTGTTTCTTTAACTGAGAAATAAGCTATCGTCATAGCT
Source organism: Aepyceros melampus (assembly GCA_006408695.1). Taxonomy (NCBI): domain Eukaryota; kingdom Metazoa; phylum Chordata; class Mammalia; order Artiodactyla; family Bovidae; genus Aepyceros; species Aepyceros melampus. The sequence continues at coordinate 585,690 of SJXQ01003747.1, forward strand.
CCCCAAGTTTGTTTCCACAATTGAGATTTGAGTTGTGCTGGGGTGGTAAGAGAGAGTTTATAGTCCACTCGAGTTTGGGGGCTGAAGAAAGTTAGTGCTCTGTTTTCATCCTGATCAAGTCACCACATAGCATTTTTGACTCTATGATGCTTTCTGGATTCCAGCAGTGAATATGAATATCTCTACTGGCTAGGAGTTTTCTCTTTAACTGTTTCACTCTCACTTGTCTCCAGTTTTTAGTACTAAAAATTCATCATTTTGTCTAAATAAAACAGTAATGAATGCATTTACCAGTATTTAAAAATAAATACATTAATTAAAACACTATCTCGAGATAAAGCATGAAACCCTATTACTGTGCAAATAAATATGCTATTCCTCCTTTTATTTAAAAAAAAACCTTTTTTTGCTACATAAATATAGGGATCTATGGACAGACACATAAATAGATGGGCATAGTAAACATCTCATTTTATCTTCCTCTTAAACCTAGATAATTATTTTGATTTGCTAACAAAATTAAAAAGAAATTCTAAGGTATACAAGAATAAGGCTGAATCATTTTCAATAAAACAGCATTTTTCTGATTCAGAAATTGAACAACAGATTCTACAAAGGCTTACTGACAAATTCTGTTTTCACTTTAATTCAATTTCCATTAAGTACCATGGTACTAAGCCTTGTGTGATGCCAATTACTCATTATCATAGGAAGACTTGCTATTTTATATTATATGACATATAGGATTTGCTCAAAATGGAGTGAGTGAGTGAGAGTGAAATCGCTCAGTTGTGTCCGACTCTCTGCGACCCTGTGGACTGTAGCCTACCAGGCTCCTCTGTCTATGGGATTCTCCAGGCAAGAATACTGGAGTGGGTTACCATTTCCTTCTCCAGGGGATCTTCCCGACCCAGGGATCGAACCCTGGTCTCCCGCATTGGAGGCAGACGCTTTGACTTCTGAGCCACCAAGGAAGCCCCCTCAAAATGGAGTAATAGACACTTTGTGAGATAATTTGTAATACATTATTCACCAGGATTAGAAGATAAACATTTTTTTGGATATACTAAATCTTTATTGCTATAAATATAAACTTTAGGCTAATAGCAACTTTTTCAATAAAAATCTTCAAAATTTTATGCTTAAATAATAACTGAAAGAGATTAACTTGCTTCCTGCTTTTGTAGAATTCATTCAGAGCATATTTCAGGATGCTAACTTTCTTTAAGAATTGCATTTTGTGTTCCTATTCCCTTCAGAGAGTTCACTAACTTTAGATAAATGCTATTTACTATATAAACTGCCGTTTATGTCTCGAATGTCTATATTCTGAGCACACTGAAAAGGCTACTTCCTCTTCTAATGCATCATGCTAAAGTCTGCAGGACGACAGTGAAGAGGTCAAAAGGACCTTTGAGCCCCAGGATGCTTCAGTTAACAAGACAAGATAAATATTTGAGGAGCTTTAAAGGTTCTTTTCTCATAAAGATTTAGATAACCATCACATGTTAGATAATGGCTTATTTTCATAATCATCTGAAATTCCCTTCAAATTAAATATATATATTACACGTAGATATTTCTTCTTTGACATAGCCTCCCAATGAAACAATTACTTTGGTGAATTTGATGGCCTTCTTCCTAAGTGATAGAGCTGTGCAGTGTTCGCCATCCTGCTATTAAAATATTCTAATTAAATCAGTCACCCTGGTCCCATCTGTTACAGACTGATCTCACATGGAGAAGCTGCTGGAATGTCTCCAGGGCCGTCCATGTACTTGGTTCCTTGCACGGCTCATTGGATGTCACAGGCATGAGGACCTTGTTCTTGGTTTGAAGTGATAACTCAGGCTCTGGGTATACAATAAACCACCATGAATGTTACTGAAGATTAAATCAGTGCTTTTCTTGTACCATCAGAATGCTTGCATAGCAGGCACGGTTGTGGCTCATGACACTGCTTAGTAATCTCCTCTTCATCATGGTCTGGGAGAGAGACTCAAGGACCAACTCTGGACATACTCCCAGTTCTAAGAGAGAGGTGACGGTCTCAGGAGCCCAGGTCACTAGGAGCTCTGGAGAACTGCAGAGGCCACCCCAAGGCTGGGCCCAACCAGGATGGATACCAAAGCCAGGGCTGAAGCTGGGTTTATAAGTGCAGACCTCTGTTCTCCCAAAGGTCATGGCACATTCTATTGCCATTTTCCAGCAAAGGTGACTATTTTTTTTTTTTTAAATTTAAGTGTCTTGGATATTAACAATGGTTTGACAGGGACTGGAGGTTGGGAGGTGAAGATTAATTTGTACAACTTCACATATATAACTTTCCTGCTAAACGTGGTACTAACAAATGTCCTGGTATGTTAATCAGGGGTAATTGGTTGACAAAATGTAGGATTTCATAAGTGATAGATGAGAAAACTACATTTTTCTTTGTATTTGTCACTGCTATTTTTTAGTGCTATTTGATTCATGAGATGTCAGATGACTTTTATGAGGAAAAAAGTCTTAGTTTTAATACCATGTTTTAATAATTAACTGAGTTAGTCTAGCTGATACCACTGTTCCCTGAAATGTACAGCTCCACACGATTACTTGTGACAAAGCTTCATTACAGAGCTGGTGAATCTGTTTCTATCTCAGATCCTTTTTGGAATTAAGAAGGCCGTGAAGTGGAAACAAACAGACACATACATTATTTATTCGAGCTGCTATGCATATAGCTTATCTATATGGATGTGATACACACACATATATACACACGTGGACACGTACTTCTTTCTCTCTTAGCCTATTCCTTTTGCAATTTTTCAAGTCTTAATTTTTTAAATGTTATTTTTATCAAAACTATTCCTTCATAAGAAGAATCAACTAGTTTCATCAGTTTTAAAAATAAATAAAATGTAGTCGTTTTCAGAGGAAACCATTTAGCTCTTGAATCTGGTTTATTGAGAATTCACCTCTTTTTATACATATGCCATTTGTTCGTATCTATTAAACTTCTGCTATGGCCTTTCTGCTTGGCTCTTTTTTCTCTCCTTGTCTTCTCTCACGCATATGTACCTTCCTCAGCTGTCTTTTCTCCTGATAAGGTTACATTTCACTTTGAGTCTGAGCAACACTCAGTTTTGATGTCTGTGATGCTCTACATTTTACCCAAAGCTCATGTCAAGGTGACATAGTCCATTCTCTTTCCCACGCTTACACAGCTACCTTTCCAAAGGTTCTCTTGCTCCAAACCTCTAACATCTTCTCTCCAGTGCTCACTCACAGCCCACCTTGCATCTTATTTTCCTGAGAAAATAGACATAAGTAGGAGAGAGGACTTCTGCCAACTCTCAGATATGACACATGGACTCCCTCCTCCACCTCGTCTCCTGTAAAAACAGATGTGCCTCGCGGTTCCTAACTCCTGCCTGCCTTTCCTCCTGCCTGACAGATCCTTCTGGCCCAAGCTTGACATTTTTGTAGCTCTCCTCCCTTCCCTGCATTTCTTCTGAATCAGTATTACCATCAAAATAGTTTTCTACCATTTCTAAAAGAAAAATCCCCCTCTTACTTTTAATACCAGTTCCCACATTTCTTCTGCAATTTTCCTCTTACTCCCATCAGCAACCCATGAGGTAAGTCTACACCGAGCATTGTCTGAACAGACTCACGCTCTTCAGTCGAACTCTGCACATTTTCTCTTGAATCAACCCTCCTCAATTAGGATTTCACTCTCACCGTGCTTGCAAACAGATGGCAAATGGATGGGGAAACAATGGAAGCAGTGTCAGACTTCATTTTTCTGGGCTCCAAAATCACTGCAGATGTTGACTGCAGCCGTGAAATTAAAAGATCTCCTTGGAAGAAAAGCTATGACCAACCTAGAAAGCATATTAAAAGACAGAGACATCACTTTACCAACAAAGGTCCATCTAGTCAAAGCCATGGATTTTCCAGTAGTCATGTGTGGATGTGACAGTTGGACTATAAAGAAAGCTAAACCCTGAAAAATTGATGCTTTTGAAATGTGGTGTTGGAGAAGACTTTTGAGAGTCCCTTGGAATGCAAGGAGATCCAACCAGTTTATCCTAAATCAGTCCTGAATATTCACTGGAAGGACTGATGCTGAAGCTTAAACTCCAATACTTTGGCCACCTGATGGGAAGAACTGACTCATTGGAAAAGACCCTAATGCTGGGAGAGATTGAAAGCAGGAGGAGAAGGGGATGGCAGAGGATGAGATAGTTGGATGGCATCACTGATGCAATGGACATGAGTTTGACCAAACTCTGGGAGTTGGTGATGGATAGGGAAGCCTGGCATGCTGCAATCCATGGGGTCGCAAAGAGTCAGAAATGACTGGGTGACTGAGCTGAACTGATGCTTGCAAGCCATAACAAGGAGACTAGTTTCTGTTCTCTGTCCGACTTCAGTATCAACATTGGACATAATCTCACCTTGAAACATTTTCTTCACTTGGATTCCAGGAGACACCCAGGAAAACTAGCTTTTTTTTTTTTTTTTCCATTCTGCTTTAGTAAACTTAAACCTCTGACCTCTAAATGCTGGTAAGCCCAGGGAAGTCTTCTATTGCCACTCAAACTCCTCATGAAGTCACCTAATCACAAACTTCACATATATATCTCCAGCCTGATTCCTTCATCTGAATCCCAGAGTGTTAGATTTAACGTCTTCATCAACATTTCTACATAGATATCTAATATATATTTCAAGCTCACCATTTTAAAACAAACTCTCCCTCCAAAAAAATGAGAAAAGAAAGGAAAGGTCGACCACCTTACTTCTGCCACTGACACACTTTGAGTAGAGAAACGGCATCATCTGTCATTTTAACTTGATCAGTCTGAGAACAACAGAAACAAGGGAAAAGGAGGGTGAGTCTATCTATTTGCAGTGTTTGTGATAAATTGCAGGTGAGGGAAGAAAGGGGCTGTGGCTTGGGTGGTAGCAGCAAAGGTATCAGATGGTGGGGGGCAAAACTCTCTAGAAAAGAGATGGGCTCTGATGCAGATGCCAGTTGACATGAGGAAGGGGTTGCAACCATCGCTGAAAAACTCTGTTGGAGAGTTGGAATTCTTTGCTGGGTTTTGATGGTCTTGCCTCAAAATCTAAAGAAGAGAACCCAACGGGTCAAATCTACTTAGGCTCAACATCATACTAAAGTGTTGTTTAAGGGTTCAGGAGATAAAAAACTTCCTTACTGTGGGGTTGGGCTCTCCAGCTGGTGCAGTGGTAAAGAATTCACTTGCCAATGCAAGAGACACAAGAGATGCGGGTTGGATCCCTGAGTAGGGGAGATTCCCTAGAGAAGGAAATTTCAACCCATTCCAGTATTCTTGCCTGGAGAATCCCATGGACAGAGGAGCCTTGCAGTCCATGGGGTGGTAAACAGTGG
>SJXQ01003748.1:0-71608 GCA_006408695.1 Aepyceros melampus
ATTGGGGGCAGGAGGAGAAGGGGACGACAGAGGATGAGATGGCTGGATGGCATCACGGACTCAATGGATGTGAGTCTGAGTGAACTCCGGGAGTTGGTGATGGACAGGGAGGCCTGGCGTGCTGCGATTCATGGGGTCGCAAAGAGTCAGACATGACTGAGCGACTGAATGGAACGGAACGGATGTCTCCTTTGGAGAAATGTCTGTTTAGGTCTTTTCCCCACTTTTTGATTGGGTTCTTTGTTTTTTGGCATTGAGTTGTATGAGGTGCTTGTATATATTGGAAATTAATCCTTTGTCAATTGTTTCATTTGCTATTATTTTCTCCCATTCTGAGGGTTGTCTTTTCACCTTGCTTATAATTTCCTTTGCTGTGCAAAATCTTTTAAGTTTAATCAGGTCCCACTTGTTTACTTTTGTTTTTATTTCCATTACTCTAGGAGGTGGGTCATGGAAGATCTTGCCTTGATTTATGTCATCAAGTGTTGTGCCTATGTTATCCTCTAAGAGTTTTATAGTTTTTGGTCTTACATTTAGGTCTTAAATCCATTTTGAGTTTATCTTTGTGTATGGTGTTAGGACGTGTTCTAATTTCACTCTTTTACACGTAGCTGTGCAGTTTTCCCAGCACCATTTAATGAAAAGGCTGTCTTTGCCCCATTGTATATTCTTGCCTCCTTTGTCAAAAATAAGGTACCCATAGGTGCATGGGTTTATTTCTGGGTTTTCTATCTTGTTCCATTGGTCTATATTTCTGTTTTTGTGCCTGTACCATACTGTCTTGATTACTGTAGCTTTGTAGCATAATCTGAAGTCAGGAAGGCTGATTCCTCCAGCTCCATTCTTCTTTCTCAAGACTGCTTTCGCTATTTGGGGTCTTTTGTGTTTCCATATGAACCACAGAATTTTTTGTTCTAGTTTTGTGAAAAATGTCATTGGTAATTTGATAAGGATCACACTGAATCTGTAGATTGCATTTGGTAGTATAGTCATTTTCATAATATTGATTCTTCCTACCCAGGAACATGGAATATCTCTCCACCTGTTTATGTCACCTTTGATTTCTTTCATTGGTGTCTTATAATTTTCTGTGTACAGTTCTTTTGTCACCTTGGGTAAATTTATTTCTAGACATTTAATTCTTCCTGTTGCAATGGTGAATTGGATTGATTCCTTAATTTCTCTTTCTGATTTTTCATTGTTAGTATATAGAAATGCAAGTGATTTTTTTGCATTGATTTTGTATCCTGCAACTTTGCTATTCACTGATAGCTCTGGTAATTTTCTGATACTATCTTTAGGGTTTTCTATGTACAGTATCATGTCATCTGCAAACAGTGAGAGCTTTACTTCTTTTCCCATTGGGATTCCTTTTATTTGTCTTCTCTGATTGCTGTAACTGGGACTTCCAGAACTATTTTGAATAATAGTGGTGACAGTGGACACCCTTGTCTTGTTCCTGATCTCAGGGGGAATGCTTTCAGTTTTTCACCATTGAGAATAATGTTTGCTGTAGGCTTATCATATATGATCTTTACTATGTTGAGGTAGGTTCCTTCTATACCCATTATTTGAAGAGTTTTAATCATAAACTGGTGCTGAACTTTGTCAAAGACTTTTTCTGCATCTACTGAAATTATCATATAGTTTTTCAGTTTGTTAATGTTATATATTGCATTGTTTTATTTGGATATATTGAAGAATCCCTGCATTCCTGGAACAAACCCAACTTGATCATGGTGTATGAGCTTTTTGATGTGCTGCTGAATTCTGTTTGCTAAAATTTTGTTGAGGATTTTTGCACCTATGTTCATCAGTGATATTTGTCTGTAGTTTTCTTTTGTGTGTTGTCTTTGACTGGTTTTGGTATCAGGGTAATGGTGGCCTCATAGAATGAATTTGGAAGTGTTCCTTCCTCCACAATTTTTTTAGAGTTTTAGAAGGATAAGCATTAGCTCTTCTCTAAATGTTTGATAGAATTCTCCTGTGAAGCCATCTGGTCCTGGGCTTTTGTTTTTCGGGAGATTTTTGATCACAGCTTCAATTTCAGTGCTTGTAATTAGGTTGTTCATAATCTCTATTTCTTCCTGGTTCAGTCTTGGAAGATTGAACTTTTCTAAGAATCTGTCCATTCCTTCCAGGTTATCCATTTTATTCTCAGAGAGTTGTTCATAATAGTCTCTTATAACCCTTTCTATTTCTGCATTGTCTGTTGTAACTTCTCCTTTTTTATTTCTAATTTTGTTGATTTGATTCTTTTTTTCTTGATGAGTCTGGCTAAAGGTTTGTCAATTTGTTTATCTTCTCAAAGAACCATCTTTTCGCTTTATTAATCTTTACTATTGTTTCTTTCATTTCTTTTTCATTTATTTCTGCTCAGATCTTTATGATTTCTTTCCTTCTACTAATTTTGGGTTTTTTTCCTTCCTCTTTTTCCAGTTGTTTTAGGTATAAAGTTAGGTTGTCTATTTAATGATTTTCTTGTTTCTTGAGGTAGGGTTGTATTGCTATAAACTCTCCTCTTAGAACTGCTTTTGCTATATCCAATAGGTTTTGACTTGTTATGTTTTCATTGTCATTTGTTTCTAGAAAATTTTTTTTTATTTCCCTTTTGATTTCTTCAGTAACCAGTTGGTTATTTAGAAACATGTTGTTTAATCTCCACATGTTTGTGTTTCTTACAGCTTTTTTCTTGTAATTGATATCTAGCCTCATAGTGCTGTGGTCAGAGAAGATGCTTGATACAATTTTAATTTTCTTAAATTTACTGAAGTTTGATTTGTGACATAAGATTTGGTCTGTCCTGGAGAATGTTTCATGTGCACTTGAGAAGAAGGTGTATTCTTCTGCATTTGGATGGAATGTCTTAAAGATATCAATGAGATCCATCTCATCTAATGTATCATTTAAAACTGTGTTTCCTTATGAAGTTTCTGTTTTGATGATCTGTCCATTGGTGTGAATGGCGTGTTAGTCTTCTACTATTATTGTGTTACTGTCAATTTCTCCTTTTATGTCTATTAGTGTTTGTCTTATGTATTGAGGTGCTCCTATGTTGGGTGCATAGATATTTATAATTGTTATGTCTTCCTCTTGGATTGATCCCTTGATTGTTATGTAGTATCCTTCCTTATCTCTTATAATCTTCTTTAAGGTCTACTTTGTCTGATATGAGGATTGCTACTCCAGCTTTCTTTTGCTTCCCATTTGCATGGGATATATTTTTCCATCTTCCCACTTTCAGACTATATGTGTCTTTAGGTCTGAAGTGGGTTTCTTGTAGACAGCATATATATGTATCTTGTTCTTATCCATCAGCCAGTCTGTGTCTTTTGATTGGAGCATTTAATCCATTTAAATTTAAAGTAATCATTGATATATATGTTCCTGTTGTTAAAAATGGCAAAAATTGAGAAAACTTAATTGTTTGGGGTTGATTTTGTAGATATTTTTTTCTTTTTTTGTATTTCTTGACTATATAAGTCCCTTAACACTTGTTTTAAGGCTTAACACTTAACCCTTGTTTTAAGGCTGGTTTGGTGATACTGAATTCTCTAAACTTCTGCTTGTCTGAAAAACTTTTTATTTCTCCATCAATTTTGAATGAGATCCCTGCCAGTTACAGTAATCTTGGTTGTAGATTTTTCCATTTCAGTACTTTAAATATATCCTGCCATTCCCTTCTGGCCTACAGAGTTGCTGCTAAAAGATCAGCTGTTAAGTGTATGGGCTTTCCCTTGTATGTTACTTGTTGCTTCTCCCTTCCTGCTTTTAATATCCTTTCTTTGTGTTTAGTCTTTATTAGCTTGAGTAATATATGTCTTGGTGTGTTTCTCCTTGGGTTTATCCTGTATGGGACTGTTTGTGCTTCTTGGACTTGATTGACTATCCTCTTCCATACTGGAGAAATTTTCAACTATAATCTCTTCAAAATTTTTCTCATACCCTTTCTTTTTCTCTTCTTCTTCTAATACCCCTGTAATTTGGATGTTGATGTGTTTGATATTGTTCCAGAGGTCTCTTGAGACTATCCTCAGTTCTTTTCATTCTTTTTAATGTATTTTGCTCTTCAGAAGTTATTTCCACCATTTTATCTTCCAGTTCACTAATTCAGTCTTCTGCCTTAGATATTCTGCTATTGATTCCTTCTAGAGTATTTTTAATTTCAATAATTCTGTTATTTGTCTTTGCATGTTTATTCTTTAATTCTTCTAGGTTTTTGTTAATTCTTGCATTTTCTCCATTTTGTTTTCAAGGTTTTTGATCTTCTTTACTATCATTATTCTGAGTTCTTTTTCACTTAGTTTGCTTATTTTCTCTTCATTTATTTAGACTTTGTGTTTCTATTTGTTTCTTCATTTCTGTAGTATTTCTCTGCCTTTTCATTATTTTTGTAAACTTATTGTGTTTGAGTTCTCCTTTTCCCAGGCTTCAAGTTTGAATTCTTTCTTCCTTTTGGTTTCTGCCCTCCTAAGGTTGGTCTAGTGGTTTGTGTAAGCTTCCTGTAGAGTGAGATTTATGGTGAGTTTTTGTTTGTTTTTCCTCTGATGGGCAAGTCTGAGTGAAGTGGTAATCCTGTCTGCTGATGATTGGGTTTGTATTTTTGTTTTGTCTGTTATTTAGATGAGGTGTCCTGCACAGGGTGCTACTGGTGGTTGGGTGATGCTGGGTCTTATATTCAGGTGGCTTCTTTGTGTGAGTTCACACTACCTGATATTCCCTATGGTTAGTTCTCTAGTAGTCTAGGGTCTTGGAATCAGTGCTCTCATTCCAAAGGCTCAGAGCTTCATCTCCAGTCAGTAAAGAAGACTACACAAGTGGTTTGTTATGGCATTAAGTGAGATTAAAACAAGTATCCAAAAATGAGAAACCAAAGATGAACCCCAGACAAATGTCAGTCACAAAATCAGGCAAATGATAATTAAGTTAATAGGATATACATGTACACATATACACCCATGAGCAAAGTCAAAACAGTCCAACAAAAATAAAGTACAGGATATTGATCCAGCAAACAAAGGTAATAAAAAATTATATTTACCAGTTAAGAACAAAAGTATCTAAAGCACAAACTGGAAAACAAAACTAAAGCAAGGTGCCAAATGGGGAATAAAGGAATGAAAACAAAATTAACAAATATGTTCAGAGGACAGGAAAGAAAAAAAAAGAGATAATAGATATGCAAAGTTAAATAGAAGTAGATGAAGATTTATATACATTAAAGATTAACCTCAAGTGGAAAACAACAGTAGGAAAGGCAAACAAAAGAATAAATGTAGAGAAAATATACTAGGTTTAAAAAAATTAAAATTAAGATTACAAATAAAGAGAAAAAAAAGAAGAAAGAAAAACAGGGAAAAAAGGAAAACTCCCCAGAACTGCAAAAGCCCAACGTAGAGAGGTAGAGGTTTATAAAAACAATAAAAAATGTGACTGAGAAAAGAAAAAGAAAAAAAAAGTTCAAACGCTTAATTAGATTTCATGGCACCAATAAAATGGATAACTCCAACAACAGCAGGGTGGGGGTGCCAAGGTGGTTTGAGGGAAAAAAAGAAAAAAAAAATCCAAAAGAATCTACAGAACAAGTCAAAACATAAGAATAATAAATGTTTTTCTTGAGTCACTGCTATCAGAGTGCTTTCCCTTTCTGGGAGTCACAGTCTACCTCACCTCCCTAGGATGTCCTCCAACACTGGGCTGATCTCTGGACTTGCTGTGGGGGCAGCTCAGATTCTAATCTGGTCCTACTCCTGTGTGTTCTTGCCTCCATTGTCCACAGCTATCAGAACTAGAGCATCTTTTGTAGGAGCTCTCAATGACCTTTTATATATTCCACAGACAGAGTCTGCCTAGTTGATCATGTGAATTTAACCAGCTTCTACAGCTGGTGGAAAGGTTTTGGGCCTTCTTCCTTAGTCACACTGGACCCTGGGTTTCAATTGTGGTTTTATTTCCATCTCTGCATGTGGGTTGGCCACTGGGGTTTGCTCCTGAGGCTGCCCTGGAGGACTTGGGTTTGCCCCTGTGAGGGCCAGGTGTGGAGGTGGTGCAGCTGCTTGGGTTGCAGGGGTTCTGGCAGTATCAGGTACTCTGGGGAGTTGTTGGCTAGGGCAGCAGGAAATAAAGTGCTCTAGAAGGATTCCCTTCTAGTAATCAGTATTGGCCAATACGCGCCAGTATTCTTGCCTGGAGAACCGCCCTCCCTGACAGAGAAGCCTGGCAGGCCACAGTCTACAGTGTTGCAAAGAGTCGGACACAACTGAAGTGACCCTGCACGCAGATGTAAGACTCTTTTTGCCTGTGGCAGCTCTGTCCCAAGGAGAGTTGAGTGTGAAGGTGGTGCAGCTGCTTGGATTGTGGGGACCCTGGTGGCGCCAAGTTACAGGGACAGGGACTGCCTCCACCACAGGAGTTATGTCCCTATTAGTCTTTTTTCCAGCCTCTTGTAGCTGGCGATCAGAAGGCCCTTTTGGCCCACACAGGCACTTAGAGGGCTTCCTTGCCTGAGGTCCTTCTGTTTGGCGCATCAGGCACATAGAGGGGCCCCTCTGGCTGGGGTCCTCTTCTGTAGATTGGCACATCAGGCACTTAAAAGGGCACCCTGGGTGGGATCCTAATCTGCAGTTCAGTGCTCAGGCATTTGATGGGCCAGCCTCTCTATTGTTCATCTACCAATGCTGGCTTGTTGGGGGAGAGAGTCTATGGTGATGGCTCCATCCCCTACGTGACTCAGCAGTATCCCCTTGCTCCCATGGCTGCCCAACTTTCCTCCACTGGGAGTTCCCACTACAGTCTCCTCCTCACATCCCCTGGATCCATCTCTTCACAGTAAACAGCAGTCCTCACCCTGGGACTTCTCCACAATCCCCAAACTCCAGCTCCAGCCACTGCACCTTCCAGGGGATCTGCGTCCCTGTCCGGGGTATGTATGGCTATGGCAAGGACTGTCTGATTCTCATTCCATTTAGGCTGCCACAGATCAGCTGTTTCATTATCAGTCTGACTCAGACAATTGCCCCGATGTGCGGATTGGACCCCTGCTTCAGTACCCCCATCTGCCAAGGGCAGGTCCTGTCCTCCTAACACTCCTGTTTTTCCCCCCAGTTCCTTTGTCCTACCGAGTTTTGCGGGGGTCTATACACACTTTTCCGCTGGTCAGCTGCTCCTGTCTGCTTTCAGCTGGTGTTCTGCATGCACCTCTGTGTCAGAAGGTGTACTCCTGATGCTTCCGTGGAGAGAGATGTACTCCTCGTCCATCTACTCCCCTGCCACCTTGTTCTCAAGTCAATACATTTTTAATATAGTACCCCAAATTTAACACAATTCTGCTGAAATATACTGACCATTAAAAAATGTTCTATCCTGTATACTTCTATTAGTATAGTCTAAGTCAACATAATAAAGATGAATTAACAATATATTTATAATTTGGTATACTATACACAGGATTTCATATAAAGCATAATTATGATAGTGATGGTCTTCTCTGGTAGCTTAGCTACCCACTCTACTATTCTTGGGCTTCCTTGGTGGCTTGGACAGTAAAGAATCCGTTTGCAATGCAGGAGACATGGGTTCAATCCCTGGGTTGGGAAAATCCTCTAGAGGAGGGCGTGGCAACCCATTCCAGTATTCTTGCCTGGAGAATCCCCATTAACCGAGGAGCTTGGCAGGCTACAGTCCATGGGGTTGCAAAGAGTTGGATGAGACTGAGCAACTATGCACACATGATAATGATAGTCAGAGTAACAACAATAAAACATCATAGGAAAATAAATCTAATGAAATTACAGGCAACCAGAAGCTATGTTGCCAACAACACTTCTCCAGGGAGAAATGTTTCTCATGTCTCACCTCCTTTTCCTCTCATAATGACAGGAATGGCTTAAAGATGTGGGAAAACGAAAACAAAACCCTCTAGTTTTAAAAGATGGGGGTAGAGAGGTTCTACCTCAAAATATGAGCTCAGGGAAAAACAGTGAAGTTAGAACAAAGACTCTACTCTGGATTTGGATTGTGCCCTGCAAAATATCAGATGATAAATATTTCTAGAACCCACACCACATTTAATGCATAAGTTGTCTAATGTCAACAGGACCTTAAAGAAACCCTGTAAAAACAAACATTTTGATTTTTGATCAATAGAAATACAATTCTCATTCTCAAAATAGTAGTTTGATAATATGAGTATTTTCATTTACTCTCTAAATATAGAGATTATTTACCTTATGTAAATATCATGTACAGAAAGAGGAGTAACAAGGCATGGAACAATAGAGCATAATACAAATAGCTCCTTTATCATTCCAGAGCACAACAAAAGTCAGGGACTTTTAATTTATTTATAGGACTAACATAACCAAGATAAAAATTAGCAGGAAGGAAAGGATACACACATCTCACTTACAAATATACTTGCAAAATGACTGCAGCAGTATATTATAAATAATGCACTATCACAAAGAGCAATAACTCTAGTGGTGTAAGGATGGTCAAAGTAAGAAATCTGTTTTCATGGTTTACTACATTAAGAGTGCAAACTAAAAAACATACTACGAAACAGCACCTCTATGATGTTGAAAGTTGCTTTATTTTATAAAATGTTCACCATAAATTCCTGGGCTTCCCAGGTGGCATAGTGGCAAAGAACCTGCCTACCAATGCAGGAGACATAAGAGGCTTGGGTTTGATCCCTGGGTTGGGAAGATCCTCTGGAGGAGAGCATGGGAACCCACTCTAGCATTTTTGCCTGGAGAATCCCACGGACAGAGGAGTCTGGCGGGTGACAGTTCATAGGTCACAAAGAGTCAGATATGACTGAAGCAATTTAGCACACACACACACAAATTCCTGATTAAAAACTTAGCAAATGCTTTTCTTAATGTGTTAGACACCAACAGCAAAAATAAAACAATGATCAAACAAATCTGTAAAAAAAAAACAAACAACTAGAACCTCAGTAATGAATAGTATCAACTCATGTGCTTGATGTTCATAAAACAATTTTAATATCGATCAAATATCTAGCAGAAGGAAATAAACTCAATCTAACTAACAATTAAAAAAAGTGAAAGTGAAGTCGCTCAGTCATGTCCGACTCTTTGCGACCCCATGGACTGTATGTAGCCCGCCGTCCATGGGATTCCCCAGGCAAGAATACTGGAGTGGGTTGCCGTTTCCTTCTCCAGGGGATCCTCCCGACCCAGGGATCGAACCCAGGTCTCCTGCATTGCAGGCAGACACTTTAACCTCTGAGCCACCTATGGACTAGCAAAAAGATTTAAAAGAGCAATAATATCCCATATTAGCAAAAATTGGAAAAAGATGTTAGTTTTCTAGCACTACTTATTAAAAAACTACTACAAACTTCATGCCTTAAAACAATACAAATTTATTACCTTATAGTTCTGGAAGTCAAAAGTTCAAAATGGTTCTCATGGAGCTAAATGAAGGTGTTGGCAGGCCTGTCTTTGTTCTGGAGGCTCTAGAAAAAATCCACTTCCTTGTTTTCTGATCCTAGAATCTGCCTACATTCCTTCGCTTATTGGCTCCCTTCCTTTATGTGCAAAGCCAGCAATACTGGGCCAACTCTTTTTCAAGCTGCTATTCTTCTGGTTCTGCCTCCCTCTTCCTCTTTTAAAGACCTTTGTAATGACATTGGGCTCTCCTGGGCATTATAGGAAAATCTCCCTATTTTAAGGTCAGCTGATTAGAAACCTTAATTCCAGTGCAAACTTAATTTCTCTTTGCTGTATACCTTAACATATTTGGAGGTTCCAGGGATTAAGGTGTGGATATCTCTGTGTGTGTGTGTGTGTGTGTGTGCGCGCGCGTGCTGGGGTGCATTATTCTGCCTACCACACCGGGTATCTTCAGTCACTTTTGGGGGTGTATAAATGATCACAATCTTTCTGGCAGACTGACTTTAAAATGTCCCTGTAGGTTACTGTGCATCATGGGACTACAGCTGTATATTAATTAGATTTGCAAGTTCCCTTTAAAGCACAGCTTTAAAACAGATCTCAAAAGAACTGTCGAAAATATTTACACTGGCCCTCTTCCACCTAGTCTGGGGGCTGATGATCTACTCTTTCTGACTCACAAGCAAGTTACAATCATTCAGATAAGGGAATAATTTTCTAAAACATTCAAAAACACATCAGACTTATTCTTACTGAGGGATGAGGGCATCGGAAAGCCATTTTAGTGTTGAGATAAAGTGTCCAAATGAATTTGAACAGAAAAGGTGAGAGTGCTTCAACACTCTAGATCTCTGGGAATCAGTAATTTTAGAGAAGTTTCATTACTCATTTAGGTATTTATCTTTTGGGGGACCATCTCAGAAAATACACATTGTATTAACAAGAGAACTCTAGCAGTCAAACAGAAAATGTTTCTGAGCTGCTAATCATACAAATGCGTAAAGAATTAACACCTGGACCATGCTGAAGATGATAAGTTTAGTATCTCTTCATGACAAGGCTGGTCTCATAAAATTCAAGTAATTTTATTCTAATGAGATTATTATCTTTTTATATTTCATTATACTCTTTCTCACACAGCTATAGATATTTCCAGTTAGAACATCTCATTTTATTAGAATTTCTTTTTCAAGTGCTCCCACTTTACATTGTTAAAATCTATAATTTTTCCTCTCTTCATTAAAATAAACCATAACTTTTCAATTATAATATATTTTATTAGAAATAAATATAGCAAATTTTATTTTAAAATATAATAAACATATATTTAAAGGTATGTTTGTTACTGTTTGAACCATTGCGTGATTCTATATTAAATACCAAGCAGACTTATATCATTATTAACATTATGTAGGAAGGACTTGAAAATAGGTGATTGTTATTTTTACAAATTAATAAATCATCATGGATTCTCTATTACTATATTTAAGATTACAAGCTTTTAAAGTTTTAAGTATTAATTCATTTTGTATAGTCTTCCCACCCACAATAACAGACATTTTTACCTAATGTTAAAGCAAGTTGTTGTTTATCTATCACTCCATTCTCAGGGAGGCCCTTCTGCTAAGTCAAGGCTCAGTCACAATATTCTTATCTCTTTTCCTTCTTCCAGAAATTATAAAAAATAAAAAAGACTTTTCATGTTCAGAATATCTCTTTGATGACTTTTAAATCAGAATTTTTTTAACCTGTTTCATCATACACGGAAGAACAATCACAGCAACACATTTACCCACTCTTTCAGCCTCTTTTCCAGCTGTCTATAAGGGGTATACTAATGGTGGTCATGGAGGACACCATTCTCAGCTAGAAGAGTTTACCTGAGCAAAAAATGGGCTCAGGGAGAAACAGTGAAGTTAGAACAAAGACTCTACTCTGGATTTGGACTGTACCCTGCAAAATATCAGATGATAACTATTTCTAGAACCCACACCACATTTAATGTATAAGTTGTCTAATGTCAACAGGACCTTAAAGAAACCCTGTAAAAACAAACATTTTGATTTTTATCAAGAGAAATACAACTCTTATGTAGAAAACTTATAAGAAGCTCATAAAAGTACACTGGCCCCAAAGCCTAAAAAGATAATAAAATCACTTCCATTTGTAAATACTGTAAAACTTTTCATTTAAAACATGATTAATGAGTCCCGGTGACTTGTCAGGTGCTGATCTCGGTGCTGGTCTGAGTTTAACCAACACCTCTTGAATATTCTCTATATTTGACTTACCTATGGCATGTAATTCTCACAGCTTTTGAAAAAGTGAGATAGTTATATACACACAAATGAATAAACACAATGCAATAGGGGAGTACCTCTAATTGAAATTTATAAAAATTGCCTTGGACATATAAGAAAAGAAGCACTTAGGTTTATCTGAGAGAGGCAGATGAGGCTTCACAGAGAAGATGGCATTTAAGCTGAGGATTGAAAGATGGCTAAGGGCAACCAAACATGCACACTGAGGAGAGGCCTTTGCATTGCATGTGCAAAGGCCTGCATCATGAACAAAGACATCATGGTTTTGGTAACCAATAGGTATTTAAGAATTAAAGGAACATAAGCTGTAAAAGGTGGGGGATGGGAGGGAAGGGAAGATGAAGGCCAGGAAGAAGCCAGCAGCAAGGCATGGATTAGATGATAAAAAGCTCAGTAGAGTGTGCAAATGAATTTTTATTTGAATAATTTTGAGGATCAAATTTTTATGTGAAAAAGATTATTTTGGAGAAATGGGATAAGCCTAAATAAAGAGAAATGGTATTGTACTCATATAAGTGAAAGTTGATGGTAACCCAAACTGAAGCAGGAGCTTCCCAGGTGGTACTAGTGGTAAAGAACCTACCTACCAGTGCAGAAGACATAAGGGACGTGGGTTTAATACCTGGGTTGGGAAGATCCCCTGGAGGAGGGCACGGCAACCCGCTCTAGTATTCTTGCCTGGAGATTCTCCATGGACTGAGGAGCCTGGCAGGTACAGTCCATAGGGTCGCAGAGTTGGACACGACTGAAGTGACTGAGCACACACACTAAGCAGAGGTTTATATAAGGGTGTATAGGAGAAACAAATTCAAGAGATGTTTAGCAAAAAGAAGGCCTAAACTTGACTGTTGGCTGGAAGGTAGGTGAGAAAGAAACATCTTTTATATTTCCCAGTTTTTTTTTTTTTTTTCATTTGAGTGACTAAGTTGATAGTAGTCTGAGGGATTCATGATTGGTTCATTTTAAATATGATAACCCAGAGAAGTTCATGGAACATCTAGGAGTATATAGGTAGTGGGCAGTTAGATACCCAAGTCTGACATTCAGCAGAGGCATCTGGATTTGAGAAAGATGAGAGAAAGACCAGCTTAAATGGAGGACTTGATGCCAAGATGTGGAGGAAACAGTCTTGGAAAAATAGTTGGGAAAAAAAGATAAAGAGGCTAGGGAAGAACCTCAGGGTATACTGATATATCAAGGCCGTGAGAGGAAACAAACATATAATTTGTCTTTGCATTAACAGGTAGTTCCATGGAAATCAAACAGGAAAGAATTTCAAATATTCAATAATTAAGAGGCAGTCATAAGACAAAGTGAATGTCCCTATCAGATCTTATTTCTGCACTTACTCATTACATGTAAGGACCCATTTATTTTCATATATGTATAATCAGAATATACCTTGGCCTCCATGACCTTGTCCTCCCCCTGACTCTTGCGCAGAAGCCCATCTTGAACCGAAAAATAGGAGAATGGGACTGGGGGAAAATAATGCCAAAAGGATTAGAGAATATTATATATATTTTGAAATTTCATTGAGAAGCTGGATATAACACTGTGTATGATAGAACCAAACTTTCCAGAAAATCCTCTCTCTCTCCTAAGTTCTGTTAGTTGTAGCAGCTGCTCTCTCTCTGTCTTCTGTTTTTCTTTTCCCACAACAGCTCCTTCTAATCCTCTGGCTCCTACCATCCTACTGCAAATGCAGGAAGCCCCTCTATGTCTCTGAGTTTCCTAATGTTGCTTCCATACTATCATCCTGTTCATTAAAACAAAAGATATCTTGGCACCAATCACTTTAGAAGGAATGAAAATAATTATAAACAACCAATTTTCATTGCTTTCCCCAGGCATATTTTTATGTAGAAATATGTTATAAAACTGGGAAATTTATACTTCTTTGGTTTCATGCTATTCTATTTTTCTCAACTTGCCAATTAAATGTACTCAGCTATCAAACAAAAATTAAACAAATAAATGGTAAGCATCCCAGAAATACATTTTTTAGCAAAGGGATATTTAAAAAATATATTTTCATCAAAAATTAGAGGATGTTAATTGTTCAACTTTTCACAATATGCACCACAAGAATGATGTATTTTTATAGGGAAAATGCAAAATTCAGAATAATTCCCCAAACTTCATCAAATGTGATAAATTCTGAGTACCATCTGGCAATGTGAATTTTCTTAGGGTTCTTTTATGTAATTTTATGTATAGCCATCTGAATTGTAGTAACTACAGACATTCACTTATAACTAGGACATTACCTTAGAGCAATCAGTTTCAGAGAAATCCATTTGAGCAAATAAAAACTCATATTCGCAGGCCAAATCCTCTAGCTATAAGAAGACCAGAAAATTTGCATTTTTAAGTGGCTCCCAGGTGACTGGAGTCACAAGAATCATCTGTAATGCCTAGTAATCCCTCAGCCCCACTGTATATTTCTAAGTGAGAAACTTCTGGCAATTTCCCTATAGTCAGAGAATTCACACTTTTGTAAGTTTTGGTGATTCTTCCAAACAGGTAAGGGTTTAAATCATCCCCTTAGTGTACATCTCTATTAGCAGATTATGGATGCAATGCACTGAGACTTCAGCCTCTTTATATATCATCATATTACTACAGTTATCTGTGTATGTGTGCTCAGTAGTTCAGTCGTGTCCAACTCTTTGCAACCCTATGGACTATAGCTTGTCAGGCTCTTCCATCCATGGGATTTTCCTGGAAAGAATACCAGTGTAGCAAAGATAAATTCAAAATGGATTAAAGACCTAAATGTAAGACTGTTGCTGCTAAGTCACTTTAGTCGTTCCGACTCTGCGACCCCACAGACGGCAGCCCACCAGGCTCCCCCATCCTTGGGATTTTCCAGGCAAGAGTACTGGAGTGGGGTGCCATTGCCTTCTCCAATGTAAGACTAGAAACTATAAAACTCTTAGAGGAAAACAAACACTCTTATGATATAAATCCCAGAAAGATCCTCTATGATCCACCTCCTAGATTAATGGAAACAAAAACAAAAATAAGCAAGTGGGACCTAATTAAACTTAAAAGCTTTTGCACTGCAAAGGAAACTATAAATGAGGTGAAAAGACAATCCTCAAATTGGGAGAAAATAATAGCAAATGAAACAACCGACAATGGATTAATTTCCAAAACATATAAGCAGCTCATACAGAAAAACAAACAAACCAATCAAAATGTGGGAAAAAGACCTAAAGAGACATTTCTCCAAAGAAGACATACAGATGACTAACAAACACATGAAAAGATTCTCAACATTGCTGATTATTCGAGAAATGCAAATCAAAACTACATTGAGATATCACCTGACACCAGTCAGAATGTCCATTATCAAAAAGTATACAAACAATAAATGCTGGAGAGAGTGTGGAGAAAAGGGAATGCTCTTGCACTGTTGGTGGGAATGTAAATTGATACAGCCACTATGGAAGACAGAATGGGGATTCCTTAAAAAACTACAAATAAAACCAACACATGACCCTGCAATCCTACTACTAGGCATATACCCTGAGGAAACCAAAATTGAAAAAGACACATGTGCCTCGATGTTCATTACAGCACTATTTACAATAGCTGGACCATGGAAACAACCTAGATGTCCATCGACAGATGAATCTTAAAAAAGCTGTGGTACATCTATATGATGAAATATAATTCAGTATTAAAAGGAACATATTTGAGTCAGTTCTAATGCTGTGGATAAACCTAGAGCCTATTATACAGAGTGGAATAAGTCAGAAAAAGAAAAATATTGTATACGAACACATATATTTGGACTCTAGATGGCACTGATGAAATTATTTGCAGGCAGCAATGGAGACACCAGGAGCATATTGAGCACCCACCAACCTGGGGAGTTCCTCTTTCAGTATCCTATCTTTTTGCCTTTTCATACTGTTCATGGGGTTCTCAAGGCAAGAATACTGAAGTGGTCTGGCATTCCCTTCTCCAGTGGACCACATTCTGTCAGACCTCTCCACCATGACCTGCCCATCTTGGGTGGCCCCACACGGCATGGCTTAGTTTCATTGAGTTAGACAGGGCTGTGGTCCATGTGATTAGATTGGCTAGTTTTCTGTGATTATAGTTTCAGTGTGTCTGCCCTCTGATGTCCTCTCTCAGTGCCCACGGTCTTACTTGGGTTTCTCTTACCTTGGACGTGGGGCATCTCTTCATGGCTGCTCCAGCAAAGTACAGCTGAAGACTTTAAGGGACTAGATCTGAGAGACAGAGTGCCTGATGAACTGTGGATGGAGGTTCGTGACATTGTACAGGAGGTAGGAATCAAGATCATTCCCAAGGAAAAGAAATGCAAAAAAGCAAAATGGCTGTCTGAGGAGGCCTTACAAATAGCTGTGAAAAGAAAGGAAGTGAAAAGCAAAGGAGAAAAGGAAAGATATACCCATTTGACTGCAGAGTTCCAAAGAACAGCAAGGAGAGATAAGAAAGACTTCCTCAGCAGTCAACGCAAAGAAATAGAGGAAAACAATAGAATGGGAAAGATTAGAGATCTCTTCAAGATAATTAGAAATACCAAGGGAACATTTCATGCAAACATGGGCTCAATAAAGGACAGAAATGGTATGGACCTAACAGAAGCAGAAGATATTAAGAAGAGGTGGCAAGAATACACAGAAGAACTGTACAAAAAAGAGCTTCACACTCCAGATAATCACAATGGTGTGATCACTCACTTAGAGCCAGACATCCTTGAATGTGAAGTCAAGTGGGCCTTAGAACAAAGCTACAAACAAAGCTAGTGGAGGTGATGGATTTCCAGTTGAGCTATTTCAAATCCTAAAAGATGATGCTGTCAAAGTGCTGCACTCATATGCCAGCAAATCTGGAAAACTCAGCAGTGGCCACAGGACTGGAAAAGGTCAATTTTCATCCCAATTCCAAAGAAAGGCATGTCAAAGAATGCTCAAACTACCACACAATTGCACTCATCTCACACACTAGTAAAGTAATTCTCACAACTCTCCAAGTCAGGCTTCAGCAATACGTGAACTGTAAATTTCCAGATGTTCAAGCTGGTTTTAGAAAAGGCAGAGGAACCAGAGATCAAATTACCAACATCCGCCGGATCATCGAAAAAGCAAGAGTTCCAGAAAACATCTACTTCTGCTTTATTGACTATGCCAAAGCCTTTGACTGTATGGATCACAATAAACTATGGAAAATTCTGAAAGAGATGGGAATACCAGACCACCTGACCTGCCTCTTGAGAAACCACTATGCAGGTCAGGAAGCAACAGTTAGAACTGGACACGGAACAACAGACTGCTTCCAAATAGGAAAAGGAGTACGTCAAGGCTGTATATTGTCACCATGCTTATTTCACTTACATGCAGAGTACATCATGAGAAATGCTGGGACAGAGGAAGCACAAGCTGGAATCAAGACTGCCGGGAGAAATATCAATAACCTCAGATATGCAAATGACACCACCCTTATGGCAGAAAGTGAAGAGGAACTAAAAAGCCTCTTGATGAAAGTGAAAGAAAGAGAGTGAAAAAGTTGGCTTAAAGCTCAACATTCAGAAAACGAAGATCATGGCATCTAGTCCCATCACTTCATGGCACAAGATGGGGAAACAACAGAAACAATGACAGACTTTATTTTCTTAGACTCCAAAATCACTGAAGATGGTGACTGCAGCTATGAAATTAAAAGATGCTTACTTCTTGGAAGGAAATTTATGACCAACCTAGACAGCATATTAAAAAGCAGAGACATTACTTTGTCAACAAAGATCTGTCTAGTCAAGGCTATGGTTTTTCCAGTGGTCATGTATGGATGTGAGAGTTGGACTGTGAAGAAAGCTGAACACCAAAGAATTGATGCTTTTGACTGTGGTGTTGGAGAAGACTCTTCAGAGTCCCTTGGACTGCAAGAAGTTCCAACCAGTCCATCCTAAAGGAGATCAGTCCTGGGTGTTCATTGGTAGGACTGATGCTAAAGCTGAAACTCCAATACTTTGGACACCTCATGTGAAGAGCTAACTCATTTGAAAAGACCCTGATATTGAGAAAGATTGAAGGCAGGTGGATAAGGGGACGACGGAGGATGAGATGGTTGGATGGCATCACTGACTCGATGAACATGGGTTTGGGTGAACTCCGGCAGTTGGTGATGGACAGGGGGGCCTCGCATGCTATGGTTCATGGGGTCGCAAAGAGTTGTACACGACTGAGAAATGAACTGAACTGAACTGAATGGAGACAGAGACATAGAGAACAGACTTATTGACACTTTCTGCTTCCCTGCTTCCTTTTCTCTCTTCATCCTTGTTTTCTTCTTAGCACAGTTCTATTTACACTGCAAATTCTACCCTTCTTCATAGCTTGTTTGCCATTTCCACTAAGAAACGTTCTTACTATGGGCTCCAGGTAATGGACCCAATCTCTAGGATCACTAGACTAGACTGGACTTTGAGCCACTATCTACTCAGTATTCCTCAAGGCTCATCTTGCATGTTCAACTCCAAAGTGAATGGGCATTTGACTCAGAAACTACGGCTGCAGGAGGAGGAAGGAGTGGGTGGGATATATGTAGAGAGTAACATGGAAACATATGTTACCATATGTAAAACAGATAACCAATGGGAATTTGCTGTATGACTCAGCGAACTCAAACTAGGGTTCTGTAACAACTGAGACGGGTAGAATAGGGAGGGAGATGGGAGGAGGTTCAAGAGGGAGAGAACATATGTATACCTATGGTTAATATCATGTTAATATTTGGCAGAAACCAACACAATGTGTAAAACAATTAAAAAATCAATCAACAAATAATAATACTGTGGGCTGTCATTTCCTCCTCCAGGGGATCTTCCCAACCCAGGGATCAAACCTACGTCTCTTGACTCTCCGCATTTCAGGCACATTCTTTACCCTTGAGCCACATAGCTAAGATCAAAAGAAGCCTAAATGACTAATTTTAATTCACAGCGTAAGTTTGAAATACTTCTTAACCAAATTATTTTCCTCTAACCAGATTATATAATTTCAATATGTAAAAATATTACACTTCAAGTGCCTTTTTAAGACTATCATAAAAATAACATGGGTCAGGAGAACATTGTTACACTGTAGATGAGAAAAAAATGAATGACTTAACCAAGATCACACTTTAGAGTCCTGCCTCCAGTCTGTTGCAGGAGTGTTCCCTTCATTCATGAAGCTTTCTGCTATATGTCAAGTGCTTTGCTTTGGACATTACTTCAGTATATTTGTGTATATTAATTCATTTGATATGCACAATACTACAAGATCTGAAAAAACTATGGGCTTTGGAATCATAACAGCTGTGTTTCTTTTTTAAATCTCAATTCTGCTGAGGTCAGACTCTGTGTACCTTGGGCAGTTCCCACTTTGCTCATTTGTTAAATTATAGACAATAACACTATCAATCCTTTAGAAGGGGTTGAGAAGATTAAATAAGATATTGTGTGCCTAAGCATCCAGGTCTTTGCCCAGAATATAGTAAGTGCTCAGTGAATGCTAGCCTTTTACATTAGTTTCTACCTGGTATTCCTCAAGGCTCATCTTGCATGTCCAACTCCAGAGTTAAAAGAACTTTGACTCAGAAACTACCTATCACATGGTCTCAACTACACTTTGCTCTCTCAAGACTGCTCCTTTGAAAATGGCTTGCACTCTGGGAATGATGTGGGCAGGAGATATACAAACACAGAGGAGCAGAGAGGGGCCTTTCAAGTGCTAGATCCCACTTGTGGGTCAACTGGTGGGGTCACGTCCTCTTCGTGAGGACATCTTATCGGTTTGTTGTTCCACAACTCTGACTTGTAGTATAATACTTCCAGTTTGAAACTTGCCCCAGTGAAGCTGAGGGCCTGATGAAATGACTGACTGTGTTAGTCTTCAACATTATCTCTGCTTTATCATGTATAATTGATGCAATGACAAATGGCAACACAGTACATGAGGTGCAGGGAGAACCATGATACATACACACAAAGATAGGGTAGGGGCCAGGGCTGGGACACTCTTTAGGGGTGGTGATCAACCACTGATCATCCCACAGCACCTGGAAACAACGTGTCCATTGGAAAAATACTAATTTAAGGGAGCTCTGTTTTGCTGCCTCAGTGTGGCTTTGAAAAAATTACTGCTCATGTGCAATAGTGTAGAATTTATATCTTCCTAGTTTTTAAAAATCATATTCTAACTCTGTTTTAAAAAACAAAATACCTCGGGGTCTGAAGCATTTAAAGGGAGCTATCACTTGAATGTCTCTATTTTCCACTTACTTAAACAAATCTTATAATTCCTTCAAGCTACATTCTCCCCCACATTATCCATAAAGACTTGCGTGATCTTTCTTACTCACAATAATCCATCATAGACCTTCCCACTTGTTTTAAAACTGTGATCTATTTCATATGCTAGCCAGACTGTTAGTTTCATTTTCGAGTGAGTGTGTTTGTCATATAGCTGAAATTGAATTTTAAGTTTTATTTTGCCCAATGCTAAGCCCAATGCTTCCAGTTTACCTATCACCTTCTGCCAAAATCTGTTCTCTGGCACCTCCTGCCTGCTTGGTTGGCCTCCGTCATGCTGCATAGACATGACAGGTAAGTCTGTCTGCTATTTGGAGACCAGTTTCTGGGACTACTAATTAATATATTGACGTTCCTCTCTGTGATTATCCTCTAACTTTTCTTTTTAAACAAAATACCTCAGGGTCTGAAACATTTAAATGGGGCTACAACTTGAATGTCTATTATCCACTTGGACCAACAATGATGTCAGAGCACAAAACGGTGACAATAAAGCTGCGATTCGATCTCCTAGACACATATCATGAAGGGAACCAGCATTTATGGTTAATCCAGGTATTATTTAAAGGATAAATCCTTATTTCATATCATCATATCGACCTATGACAGAAATACCTTTACTGTGTTTTCAAACAAGAGTGTAGAAATTGCACAAGGAAAATAAAGATATAAAACAAATGTGAGGAGGAGTTTTAAATACTTTGAAGAAAATTATATAAAGTATTCCCAAAGCTGAAGAAGATGCTAAAACTGGAGGACAGACATTTAAACAACCTTTTCTAAGTAAGCTGTAAACAAAACAGTTGAAATAACTCATCCTAAAAATATATGCCAACTTGTCAAAATACTATGGCTATTTAATTAAAATAGCTTCATGCTTGTTGCTCTGCCCTATGTTATAAAGGAACTGATTCCACTCTCAAAACAAGTGCCTTACTAAAGTCAGGTGAATGGAGGTTTTAAATAAAGTCTATCAAGAGATACAATGTCTTTTTTTTAAAATAGTCAATGATGCATGGAACAGAAAAGAAATACAATTTAGATTTGTAAATGTAATTCAGTGAAATGATTGTTGAATGTAATCTCCATAATTTTTTTTTCAGTGCATTAATAATTACTTTTCAGGAAATATTACTTCTCTTTAAGTGCTTTCCAACTAGACGAAAGAGTCCTTTTTAATATTTAACTGAGCATTTTACTCAGATTTTTATTTGGATATTTAATTACTGTAGGATCATATTTCAGTGGAAATGACCTAATCTGATAGTATTGATGGTTCATTCTCCTGCTGTTCGTAAACATTTTACTTCTTGAAAAATTTCATATTCTTTGGCTTTCCTGAAATAATGTTATGTTCATCCCTTTATTTATTCTTTCATTCAGCAAAATATGTATGGTAAAGCTGCAACATACTGAACATAAATTAGCTGTGAAAATGAAAAAACACATTTCTCCTCCTTGAGCTCACATGTTACAGGAGGAAAGTAGGTATGTAGGTATGAAAGTAATAGGCAGGTGCATAGATAAATTATAAGAAAGAGAAGCATTGAAAAGATGCATCAACAGTGTTTTCACACATATTCACCAAAATATAATCCTTAAATCTATTTTTCCCTTTAAAAGCCTATTTTTTAAAGATTTCTTCCATCACCCTGAAATACATAAAGCTATTACATATACAATGAATATTTAATCCATATTATCAATCTATATGTATATTTTATATATATATATATATATACACATATCACACAAGGTATTGAGAGAAGATTTCTAGAGGACAAGCTGTTAAAGAGAAGAAAAGTTCAAGGAAACACATATGTGTTCAAAACCTCCCTATATTTACCTGTAAATTCTAGCAATTTAACTCATGACTTTTTCCACCTCCTGGGCACTTTGTTCAACAGATGTTATCTTGATGCGAAGCTCTACCAATCCAGGTGTGAAGCGCATCAGTTTTTTAACCTTCCCACACTAATCCATCAGACTTCAGTTATGAAAAGCATTTATGATAAACAAAGAATAAATGAAAATTTAACAATAGATATATCACCTCACACACTAGCAAAGCGATGACTCAAAATTCTCCAAGCCAGGCTTCAACAATACGTGAACTGTGAATTTCCAGATTTCGAGCTGGTTTTAGAAAAGCCAGAGATCAAATTGCCAACATCTGTTGGATCACTGAAAAAGCAAGAGAGTTCCAGAAAAACATCTATTTCTGCTTTATCAATTATACCTAATATTTTTACTGTGTAGATCACCACAAACTGTGGGAAATTCTGAAAGAGATGGGAATACTAGACCACCTGACCTGCCTCTTGAGAAACCTGTATGCTGGTCAGGAAGCAACAGTTAGAACTGGACATGGAACAACAGACTGGTTCCAAATAGGAAAAGGAGTATGTCAAGGCTGTATATGTCACCTTGCTTATTTAACTTATATGCAGAGTACATCATGAGAAACGTTGGGCTGGAGGAAGCACAATCTGGAATCAAGGTTGCCAGGTGAAATATCAATAACCTCAGATATGCAGATGACACCACCTTTATGGCAGAAAGTGAAGAAGAACTAAAGAGCCTCTTGATGAAAGTGAAAGAGAAGAGTGAAAAAGTTGGCTTCAAGCTCAACATTCAGAAAATGAAGACCATGGCATTGGTCCCATCACTTCATGGCCAATAGATGGGGAAACAGTGGAAACAGTGGCAAACTTTATATTTTGGGGCTCCAAAATCACTGCAGATGGTGATTGCAGCCACGAAATTAAAAGACACTTGCTCTTTGGAAGAAAAGCTATGACCCACCGGGAGAGCATATTAAAAAGCAGAGACATTACTCTGCTATCAAAGGTCCATCTAGTCAAAGCTATGGTTTATTCCAGTAGTCACGTATGGATGTGAGAGGTGGACTATAAAAAAGCTGAGCGCTGAAGAATTGATGCTTTTGAACTGTAGTGTTGTAGAAGACTCTTGAGAGGCCTTTGAACTGCAAGGAGATCCAACCAGTCAATCCTAAAGGAAATTAGTCCTGAATATTCATTGGAAGGACTAATGCTGCAGTTGAAACTCCAATACTTTGGCCACCTGACACAAAGAACTGACTCATTTGAAAAGACCTTGGTGCTGAGAAAGATTGAAGGCAGAATAAGAAGGGGTCGACAGAGGATGAAATGGTTGGATGGCATCACTGACTTGATGGATGTGAGTTTGAGCAAGCTCTGGGAGTTGGAGATGGACAGGGAAGCCTGGCATGCTGCAGTCCATGGGGTTGCCAAGAGTTGGACAGAACTGATCAACTGAACTGAACTGACAGCATCATTGGCCTCTGTGGTCATCACCACTGCCTAGTCATGCCCACCTCCACCCACTCACACTGGAAAATTTTACTGGCTCCTCCACTCACTCCTGCCTATATCTACTTTGTAGCCTTTCAGCTCTCCTCCTCTTTCTCTTCCTTCTTTCACTCTGTCTCTCTTCTTGTCTAGTAATAACCCCAGAATATTCTCTAATTTATGAAGAGGAATTTCCTTCTTCTAAAGCCTTCATATCAGCAACTAGATTTTGTGAGGGTGGGTTAGTTGAATTTAAAAGTGTCAAGGCAGGAATCTTTACTTTCAACCTGAATAATTCATCTAAATACAGTCTTTTTCAAATATCTATTTTTCTACTTATATTTATTCATTAAATTGTGAATTCCTCTCTGCAGCTACAGACTCCTGTGCACTGTGTTACTGATCTTTGATCTCCTTTCCCCTATCCTCTGTCTCCAGGACCTGGAAAGATGAACACTAGAAATGAATTTTTAAATGTTTTCTTATCTTAATGGAACAAAGCTGAGTTCTCACATTGATGACTATGATACTACTCCTAGTTGGAAAATTTTTCTTGTTCCTTGTTCTGCCTTCTAAAATTCAAGATGCCTGTCTTAATTTAATCTCTTTTCTGAAGCTCCTCCCTACTGTTCTGTCTACACTGCTATCTCTCTTTTGTTTATTTTTCTTTTTTGGTGAACCCATAAGACACATTTTGTTCTTTGCTTACTCTGTGTGTGTGCTAAGTTATTTCAGTTGTGTCTGACTCTTTGAAACACTATGGACCATAGCCCAGCATGCTCCTCTGTACATGGGATCTCCAGGCAAGAACCCTGGAGTGGGTTGCCATGCCTTCCTCCAGGGGATCTTCTCCACACAGGGATCAAACCAACATCTCTTATGTTTCTTGCATTGGCAAATGGGTTCATTACCACTAGCACCACCTGGGAATCCCTTGCTTACCGGACAACATATATTTTTAATTCTTATATGTATTAGGTATATCTTTTCTTCAATATAGCAGAAAAGATGAGTAAGTAGGATACATGTGCTTAGTCACTCAGTTGTGTACAATTCTTTGTGACACCATGGACTGTAGCCTGTCAGGCTCCTTTGTCCATGGGGATTTTCCAGGCGAGAATACTGGAGTGGGTTGCCATGCCCTCCTCCAGGGGATCTTCCCAACCCAGGGATTGAACCCAGGTCTCCTGCACTGCAGGTGGATTTTTTTTTACCACCTGAGCTATCAGGGAATCCCAGGTGGAATATAACTGCAGATTAAATACTTAAGGAAGGAATTCAAGGAGTATATAAAAGTTAAATGACATAAACAAATTTGAGACAAGATTTCCTCAGAGGGAGTGTTCTTTACAATTACGTCATGTGTTCTCAGTAATGTGTGATTTATACGAGTCATGTTATAGTCTATTGGCATCTGTTTATGCCTTAGTTCTAGTGAATTTACTAAAACTCAGAAAAATGTGATACAACAAATAGTATTCACAAAAATGTAGAAAAATTCTAGTTAAAAGTCATAAAAATAAATAATTGTACTTTCTCTTAAAATATTCAGAATGGGCCTACTAGTCCTGTTAATATAAAATCTTTATAGCCATACTATAAGATTCTAATGGTTTTTTTTAAACCAAGCATTAAAATATCTTTCAATTGTATAAGTTGAATTTTCCTACCATTATAAAAGCCTAGAATCAATTACTTTTAAATCACTTAAATAATTCTAATGAGGCAAAACCTTTTAGTAAAACTACTTTTCCATTTCCACCAATTTCTCTACTTTTCTATTTCTCTTTTGTTAGAAATATGTGAATATGAATTGGATTAGATCAGAGCTTAGTTGGTTATGGGCTTGTTAGGACGTTTGTGTTAGATATTTTTAAAAGCTTGAATATATATGCCTCCTGAGGCTCTGATTCCTTAAATCCACTCTCTCACCACATGTACTAGTTCCTTGAACTTCAACATGATGCTCCCAGAGGGGGACCGAGTTTGCATGAAACTCGGCGCCAAAATGCCACTACTTTATCCTCATCAAGCAGTTATTACTCTGAGTCTATTGCTGCACATGTAAGGCTCTGTGCTAGAGAGGCTCCAGGGACAGATAGTTATAAGCAATGGCTTATGCTCTACCAAGCAGGAAAAGGTGAAATGCTGATTTGCAGGTTGGGTAAAACGTGCTTCAGGAGTTGCAAGGAGGAAGTCATCCCATGGCTTTAATGTGGGGGCATTGGAATGGTATTCAATGGTCAAGTCAAAACAAGCAGAACAGGACAGAGAGACATGATCTGGGAAAGAAACAGAGGATCACAGACAACCTGGAATAAAGCTGCTGGGGTCAAGTAACAGTCCTCGGGGCTGGGGCAGAGCCAGATCATAGAAGATGTGAGAGAATACTAGATAAGGTCAGACCACATAGGGCACTAACAGAGAGCTCCTGGAGTCTGGACTTCATTCTTTGACAACAGGAGTCACTGACAATATTTTTGGTTGAAAAGTGACATATACAGCATGTTTCAGATTGGAAGCTTAGGAGGGTGAGTTGTATAGGGCATATGGGCCAAAGGGACATCTGGAGGCAGAAAGTTCAACTGGAGATTAGTTTACAATAGTACAGAGGAGAGTCAGGACTGGAATGGTGGCAGAGGAATGAGAAGGAAAGATAAGGTTACAAGAGGCATGCGTGCTCAGCCACTTCAGTCATGTTCAGCTCTTTGTGACCCCATGGACTGCAGCCTGCCAGGCTCCTCTGTCCATGACGTTCTCCAGGCAAGGATACTGGAGTGGGTTGCCAGGCCCTTCTCCAGGGGATCTTACTGACGCCCGGGATTGAACCCTCAGCTCCTGTGTCTCTTGCACTTCAGGCAGATTCTTTACCCACTGAGCCACCTGGGAAGCCCCACAAGAGACATAGCAAATGATGAATCAGTATGCCTGGCTGGCTTACTAAGGGTTGAGGGAGAGAGCAAAGAAGTTAATCAGACCTCCTCTGGGGGGGAGGGGGGCTCATCTTCGACTCTTCCTTGTATTAGACACCTATTAATCTGGTTTTTGAGGCCCAACTTCTCCCCCATTTATCTTTAGGACTGCTTCACTCCCAACAGGACACAGATGGATGCAGGACAATCTAGTCCCTGCTACTCCTTCCCTGGAATCCAGAGGTAGACCCAACAGCCAGAGAGCAGTCTCTCTCTCAGGTGCTGACTGTGGCCATCTTCTTCCATGTGAACTGGAAAGCTGAAAAAGCTGCTTTACAGCAAAAGAGAATAAGAAAGTAGCAGTGAAGAAAAAAAGATGAGAGCTGGAGAATAAGAGCTTGGTCTGGGCTTCCTGTTACACTTTAGTCTCTGCTTTCATGTGCCACTAAAACGCTACTGCATACCTCCTCTTTAATTCTGCAGGACAGCCTCATCATGCAGCATACATTCCCCCCTTTCCCCTTTGACTATGTTGGCTTGGCAGGGCTATTGTTACTTGTAGCCAAAACAGTCCAAACTGATATATTCCTCAGCAGAAACTTTCCATCTTCAGTCAAGGTGTTCTGGGCACTCTCTGAACACTTCTGTATTTACTGACTCCACACTTTCATGCCATTTCCTGCATTTAGAATGCCTTTCCCTTCCAAATCCTGCTGACTCTGCATGCATAAATCCTGATTATCCTTCCTTCCATCTCTCTTTTATTAAATACTCTTTGAGAGACTCATAACATTGGCAAATTGTAACATTACATTTTCCCACTTCAATCTCTGATCTTAGTGAACCTATAGGAAGAATAATTAAAACTATATAAAGAGGATAAAAGGTGGTGGATGGTAGTAGGAAATCAAGACATTTATGCTCTCACATATACAAATGAAAAGATAATGGTCTACTTGACTGTGGATACTTCTGATACCAAGATGGGTTCAAGAGGTACCAGTAGGCCACTTGGGCAAAGTAGATATTTTACAAATGATAGTATATTCATTAAGAGGAATGTTAGATGAAAGAATATAAAAATAGTATTTAAACAACTAATGCATGACACAGTATTGTGGAAGTGCTATAAACTCAATTTTACAAATATCCAGAGGAGGTCCCACAGCAAGTGAGAGAAAGGGAACCTTGCCAGGGCTTCCCTAGGGCTTTCTTCACTATGTTAAACTATCACACAGGAAATAAAAAAGATGTATGTCAAGTTTTAGATGAGACAATAATTCAATTTTATTTAATTCTTGAAAACAACAATGTATTTTAAATTGTCATCCATTAAAGTAATACCATTTCCTAGTGGCCCAGACAGTAAATAATCCTCCTGCAATGAAGGAGACCTAGGTTCAGTCCTTGGGTTGGGATGATCCCTGGAGGAGGGCATGGCAACCCACTCCAGTATTCTTGCCCGGAGTATCACCAGGGACGTAGGAGGCTGGTGGGGTACAGACCATGGGGTTGCAAAGAGTGGACACAACTGAGTGACTAAGCACAGCATAAAATAATATATCCTAAGAACCATCTTGAGTCCCATGCCTGGGCGATGTTATATACCAAAACAAAGAAACAAAAACGTAACCCCCCTCAAAAACAACAACAATAACCACAAAGCAAAACAGATTGTTATTTTCTTTCAAAACACTAAAGAATATCTTTATAAAGGCATCTCTTTGCCTCTAGAAATGAGAAAACCAGTCTAGTATCCTGTGAAATCTCACGTAAATTCTGAACATAATGAAGTTTCTTTTCCCTTCAGCAATGGAGCCTTTGTTCCGGTGACTTACAATGCCCCTGGAGAGGAAAACACAAAACTGCCTGATGAAAGCAGCAAGAGAATGCCTAGCGAATGGATGGACATTTAATGAACAAGAGAAAGTGCCAAGTAACAGTTAATGTCTCTTCCTGCTTGACTCAAAGGAACATCCCTAAGACCCCAAAGCATTCACACCAGGAGATTACATGAGTGGCACTGGTTAGCACAAAGCCACTGTACAAACAATCTGTTGCTAAGCAGGGCAGAAATATTGTTTACATAAAAATGGAATGATCTCTTGTGAATACTGAAAGAAAGTGATAATTTCCATAACCAGAAAAAGCATTTTTATATTACTCCATTTCAACTGCTTTAAAACCCGGAGTTGCTTTGGCAATTGCTTATCCTGGCTTCGTTGGTTTTATATCATCCTCATCTCTGCAGCTTTCCATTTACTAAATGACAGTGATGTTTTTTTTTTCCCCCTGAAGCTCTGGCAAAAAACAAAACCATTCTGTATGGTTTCCAGGGCCACCTTGCAACGGTCATACAATGACTTCTTGGTGCCCCTCTCATAAAAGCCCATTTGGCGTATACTCCCGGTAAAAGGGCTGAAAATATGGTTAGAGAAGGCTCCATTAATAGCAACTGTAAACTATGCATTTCTCTAGCTTTATGGAGCCTTTCACTGAATAATGTTTACAATACAGAGAACAAAGCTTGGGGTGGCTTCAGGAGCGAAGAAAATACAAAGACACGTACCTGCATTACAATAAGGAGGTCAAAGACCAAGATGAAAGAAGCCAGGAAGGCTCTGGAAACTTCATCACTGGGCAAAAATCCCCGATTCAGCTTGTCCCAGCTGATCCAGTCAGTTGTAATGACAAGTACAACCACAGACGTCAGAGTAAAAAGAACCGTCCTGCAAGGAACATGACAGTGAAGAACATTAGAGTAATAATACAAACAGTGGCGAGTGCACATGATCTGCTGTGTTAAACATCAACCCTTTGCCCAGTACTTATCCTAAGGCATAATCCCCAAAAGGAAGATGAAAGAAGAAGCAACTTGAGCTTTCTTTCAAAAGCAATTAGAAAAAGCTATGATAGTATCTCTCTCAAGAATGTTCCTAAAGAAAAATAAGGCACTGATTATAGAACAAATAATTACAACAAAATATTATAAGTAACTTTACTTAGTGTACTATATATTCCAAAGAGAGCATTGGTTGTAACTCTCATTATATATACATTGTTTTACTGAAGGTGGCAGACATACATAAAGCAGATGGGTAAGAAAGTCCTTGAATTCCATGATCATTCTAAAAAGAGAGAATATAGATAGATGGGTCTCCTTCATCATCCCCATAGCCTGACGAGCTCTGTAGAGAAACCACTTCTACATGCCAAATGCATAGCCTCTTCTCATGGGACTCATTTCATAGATCACTTGGGGCCTAGTGACCTATCCAGGTCACACAACGTCTGATTCCCCCATCCCTAGTTATAAGATACTGTGTGTTAGTTACTCAGTTATGTCCGACTTTGTGAATGCATAGACTGTAGCCCTCCAGGCTCTTCTGTCCATGGGATTCTCCAAGCAAGAATACTGGAGTGGGTAGCCATTCCCTTCTCCAGGGGATCTTCCCAACCCAGAGATCGAACACAGGCCTCCCACATTGCAGGTGGATTCTGTACCATCTGAGCTACTAGGGAAGACCATAAGATATTAGGGGCCTGAGATTTTTCTTTTATATATTTTGTAGCCTCCATAAAGTCTTACACAGTTATATGCAGATGGAGTTTAAAGAACATTTGTTGAAACTGTAAAATTATCAAATAAAGTCCTAAAGAAAATACTTAAATTGGTATTTAATATTGATATTCAAAGTGAATCTGAAATGTGGGCAGTGAAAATGCAATCTGCCGGAGAATTTTCCATAATGTAGTAGAGCCTCTGCTTTTAGAGTGATCTTTGTACAAAGGTATTGTTTTGAATTATAAGAAGAAAAATGAAAAAGAAAAAATACTCTGAAAATAATTTTAATGTAAAGGAATAAATAAAATAGAGAAAAGAAAAATGGAATAATATGAATCATCCTAGAATTCTAACAACTGAACAAAATACAAATTTATAAACTAAAACTTGGAGTTTCCTTTTTACAACTTTCTATTTGGAACAGGTTATATTTTGATAAAATGAATATAATGAACTCTTCTTTAGATTTTTACCCTATGAATAGAAAAGATACATTATTTTTAATTTTAGAAAATAAAAATTCCTTAAAATTTATTAAAATTGCAGATTCTAAAGAACTTGACTCATTATCTCCAAAGTATAAATTAAAAATTATCTATGCTACTGTTTAGAACATCTTTGAGCATTTCCTGAAATCCAGATGGATTAAAGGAGCATGAGAGAAATCCTAAATAATTATTAACCTACAACAGAAAGAAATTGCAAATATTATACAGTGAAACATAAGAACAATGGAATTTTTAAAAAATTTTAAGTCAATTTGTTTTTGCCTTCTTGAGTTTGAGAAACTTTAAGCAAATTTGAATTAAATTATAATTTCTTTTGTCAACAAAAATATAACAACTTTCACGAAGAATAGATAGATATTGACCATTTTTTGAAGCTCTTTTTTGATAATGTATTTCCACATCACTCTTGGCTTTTCATATGTGTGCTTCACAAGGATGCTATGAATACATATACTTCTTAGTATACACTGTATGACTTGTTCAGTCACTCAGCTTTGTCCAGCTCTTTGTGATCCATAGACTGCAGTATGCCAGGCTTCCCTGTCTGGTACAGGTTGGTAAATGGTTGGGATCCCATTTCTCTCAAGCTCGTCCTTTTCTGCCTATTTCACAAGGCTCCCCCACCTTCCTGTTATCCAGTACGAGAGGGTGAAGTCTTGGTGAAACAGAGTTACAGCTCCAAGGCTAGCATCCATCCTATTGGTCTGAGCCTGTGGTTGATAGGTTAGTATTTTAATGTCATTGCTGCACTTTCCCCAAGAGACACTTGAAATCTTATTTTTGTGAAGACAGTTGATTACATACAAATTCATATTTAATGTTACTTCATTGGTCTAAGTATGTAAACTGATACTGTAAAATTAAATATTAATGCAGAGGCATATTTTTAGGTGATAAAATATGAGATTTTGAAATAATTGTTTGATGAATAATCACTAGTCTCACCTATTACAAAATTCACAGTTATTTTGTTTTTAAAATTTATTTTATTGAAGAATTGTTGATTTACAATGTTGTGTCAATTTCAGTTGTACAGCAAAGTGATGCAGTCACAAGTCACACCCACACCCACACACAGCCACACACACACACACACACACACACACCCCACACACACACATATATATTCTTTTTCATATTTTCCATTATGGTTTATCATAGGGTACTGAATATAGTTCCCTGTGCTATACAATAGGACCTTGTTGCTTATCCACTCTATACAAAATTGTTGCATCTGCTAATTCTGAACTCCCAGTTCATCCCTCCCCTATATCCCTTTTCCTTGTCAACCACAGTCTGTTCAAAGGAGTCATTCTTACTCATGCTAATAATCTCACTGTGAATAAAGTCATTAAAAGTAATCATTAGAACTCTTTGGTAATTAGAATTTATCATAATATCTGTTGTAGAGCTTCAGAGCTCTACAGAACTTCCTGAGACCAGACTGTCTCAGAGCTTCCTGAGACCAAATCTATACCCATTCATGTCTTAGATGTTGAGTTTATTTGATATATTTTATTTACTCAATAAATATTAAACTCTTCCTAAGAGCTTTTCCTAGGTGTTTTCCTGGCTTTATTAATTACTTCTGTTTTGACAAAGAGTATTGCTACAGATCTCAAGAGAAAGTTACTGATAATATTTTATTACGCCAAAGAGAAATTAAAGGAAGTATTCTGCCTGATATTTAATATTTAATACTACAAAAAGAATAAAAATGGCAATCATTAAATATGAATGCATACAGCTCAGAGAAGGAGCTCTGAAAATAAAGTCAAGAGGATGGAATAAAGAAAAGGAAAAGGGGACCAAAATCCATTAATTAGTTATTCCACCTCCAAAATTACATTCAATGCCTTACCTAGATATAGATAAGATATAGACAGTTTGTGGAAGCAAAACTATTGCTTGTGGTTTGTTTTTCTGAGCCACCTCTTATAAAACTGATTGATTGTACCATGCTATGATAATTCAGTTAAAGCACCAGTTTCAAAGAGCCATGACTCTATTAGTTTATACAAAAATAGTCACTTTTATGTGAAACTTCTATGAAGGAAACAGTAACAATAACAAATTATTATTATAGTCATGGGCTTCCCAGGTGGCTCAGTGGTGAAGAATCTGCCTGCAGTACAGGAGACGTGGGTTCGATCCCTGGGTTGGGAAGATCCTCAGGAGAAGGTAATGGTAACCCACTCCAGTATTCTTGCCTGGGAAATTCGTCAGACGTGGGTTCAATCCCTGGGTTGGGAAGATCCTCAAGAGAAGGTAATGGTAACCCACTCCAGTATTCTTGCCTGGGAAATTTGACAGACAGAGGAGCCTGGTGTGTTACAGTCCATGGGGTTGCAAAAGAGTCGGATACAACTTAGCGACTAAACAACAACAAAAAATTATAGTCATGCCACCTGCAATGTGTCAGGGACTGGTATAAGAGCTTTACACAAATTAACTAGTATAATTCTTGAGTGTGTGTGTGTGTGTGTGTATAATTCTTACTACAATCCAATATCAACTAACTCCAAACTGCAAGTGCAAAAACTGAGTGAGTGAAAGTTCGTTAACTGAACCTGTGCTATGGATTTTATCAATTATATAAAATAAAAGATATAAGATGACTCAAACCCAGGCTGACTCATGAAAATCTGTGTCATGAC
The DNA here is from genome assembly GCA_006408695.1 of Aepyceros melampus. Lineage (NCBI taxonomy): Eukaryota > Metazoa > Chordata > Mammalia > Artiodactyla > Bovidae > Aepyceros > Aepyceros melampus. Next base: position 33,051 of record SJXQ01003748.1, read on the forward strand.
TGTTGTGCACACTGCCTCTCATTTGAAGCACTTGATTTTACCCTCTCATTCCTAGATCCGTAGGTAAGATCTCACTCATTTTCCATTTTTATTATTAATGTAAGTATAATATTGGAAAGTTATTATCCAGGAATGCTTAACATTGAAAAGTAAAAGTGACAGAGCCTCTAACAAGAACTGACAGGAAATAGTTAAAAGGGATAGTGAAAATGGAAGTGAAAATGGAACCTTATGGATGCTAGCCATCAATGCAGCATCCTTTGGTTTTTATTTAACCAATATGGTTGAAAAGATGTTTACTTTGGATCATGATTCTTGGGAGTTCCAACTTCTCTTCTGAAATAGCATCCAATTAAACAATTATCTGGATTATTTCCTTTCAAGCTGCAGCCAGCAGCAGCAGGATATCCTGGCTCATCAATTCCACTGTCTCTGGTTTCTGGCCACCAGTCAAACAGAAAGAACTCACACATAATTATCAGCTGAAATGGTTAGTCTCACTTCCATGTTTTCAAATTTCCAGTGTGTTTGCTTCCCCTCAATTGCTGCTAACTCCTCTTAAATTAATAGGAATTAGAATGTGAGACCAAGAAGGCTTAAAAGAGCTTTTCTAATTCACTGCTTCCTAATCTTTGGGGTGGGCTCCTGGGAACCACAGGGTTGCTATGGAATTGTGAATTTATATGTGCACTATGAGTTGTCAGTTAAATGAGAAAATTAAATGCTTCCAGAGAGGTTAGGAGACTTGCTCATGTCACATGGATTATCAGGGATAGGACTTGCCCTGTAGTAAACCACTTTCTCTCTTTAGCTAAAAATCTACAGATATGCTAAAAAATTTAATATCATCTGGATCTCATCTAGAAACATACTTTATAATCTACTCAGATATCTATTATGTATGTTGATTGGAAACAGAGTAGTCATGTAAATGAATCAAGATAATTCCCCAATAGTGGTTTAATTCATAGTCTTAACCATTCTTTCACTCTAATTTCTTGATTTTTGAAAAAATACTGAACTTCTATTTTAAGTAACTAAATTAGTTAATGTTGCTTTCCCTTTTCCATTCATAACCACTGTAAGACAGACTTATTGCACAATTAAATAGCCTGAAATCAGAGATTAAATCAAGAGAGAGAAGAACTGGCATTGAGCTTGGATTATCCACAGACGGCTAACTCAGTGTTAATCATCACACAATTTCAGTTTGACTAAACCAGGCAGCAGGGATGTAGAGAATCTCCTAACTCATATATTATATGTTGAGTAAAACAAAATCATCAAAATTTGATCATGTTTATACTACTAAAAATAGCAATTTCATGTGATTCAACATAATAAATGTTTTCATGTTTTAATAGATTAGCCATTACTCATGTTCTAACATGTTTATAATCTTTTATTCCAGTCATGAATATCATATTTCTTTCTGATTATGTTGCACAATTACTGTAACGGCTAAAAGAAGTAAAAATCACTTTAATTTCTTTCTATAGTACTTGTGTTAAAATGTTGGAGCTAAATCAAAACAAGTCAGATAGTATTTTATAATTTCTCATAAGAAAATAAAAATCTGTGAATCTTATTAAAAATGAAAATTCTAATGTTATCACTATAAAAAAGAATGAATACATGGGTCAAGATGGCAAATTTAATCTTACAATTACATTAGTTATAGTTTCATATGTTAAAGTACTAAACACATAAAATGAAATGTGACATGCCAATAGAATTTAAAATGATTTAATATCATTATTTCTCACCATGTTGTTTAGAGGGGAAAATAAAACAAGAAGGCATAAATAGAAGAATACTCTTCTTCACTTTCCATTGTAAATCTGAGAGCCAGTTCAAACATCCAGTTCCATTTGGAACACCAACTCTCAGCACACAGCAGCTGTGACTGGAGAGACGGCCACGAGAGAACCCTGACACTTTTCATTTGCTGTTTCAATGACCAATATTACCACTGCAACTCTGTGAGTAAAACAGTCACCTCTTGGGTCCTCAAGCCAGCTCATCCTGAAATTCATGGGTTTACTCAGCACCATCACCTAGCTAATGAAGTCCAGATTGCTCCTTAGAAGTCCATAAAGAAATGGTGTTAGTGTCCTTCCTGTTTCCCACTCTTATGAGCAAGAAGCACCAAGGGAGCACAAAAGCAATGCTTGCTTAGTGACCTAGGGAAGGGCACAGCTTCTCACGTGGCTTTTTTTTAATGCGACAGTCATTTCCTGGCCAACCTCAGCAGATGCGTTAAGATAGGATCCTGCAAAACAAGATGCAGTTATTAAACCTATCTTGTTTGTGGCTCTATTGGGATTTGGAGATGGTAAAGGAAATTATTTGACTTTAATGTTGTCCATTAAACTATATGTTTATGTGTTATTTATCTTTATATCTCTCTATTATTCGTGAAGAAAAGTGCCCTGAATACAGCAAGAGCTCAAAATGCAGTGAACAAGTTGAAATGAAGAAGATATTTAGCAACTCTTGTTTCTGAAAGGGCATGAAAGAGGTGGCTAAAAAAGGCACCTCTGGGTTGGGTCATCTGGCCATGCAGATTTTAATTTATGTGGATGGGGTCCTGGCATGCTAATCTACATAAACAATGCCCCTTGGAGTTCTGTGGTGTCCAACCATTGCAACTTAATGTGGAGTCCTGGCCATTGGCAATTTTGACATAAGAGGTGGCGAATGAAATGGCCACATTCCTTTTAGTGGCCTGAATTTCTCTAGCTGTGTCTGAATGATGTCAGTTTACTCAGAGGTACTTAAAAGTAGCTTATTGATACAGAGCATAGTTAGTTTGGGTCAGGAAATCAATTTAGTTTCTTTCTGTTTCATAATTCTAGATGTGGAACAAAACACATGTTTTAGGAAAAAATTACTTAGTACGCTACAAAGTTCTTTGGATTTGGGCTGTGTAATCCATTACTAATTATCAATGACTGGCACATTACTGTATTTTAAAAGCAGTAAGAATAGATCAATTGATTTAATCTAGTAAAGCTCAACATTCAGAAAACTAAGATCATGGCATTTGGTTCCATCACTTCATGGCAAATTGATGGGGAAACAGTGGAAACAGTGGCTGAATTTATTTTGGAGAGACTCCAAAATCACTGCAAATGGTGACTGAAATGAAATGAAGTCTCTCAGTTGTGTCCAACTCTTTGTGACCCCATGGACTGTAGCCTATCAGGCTCTTCTGTCCATGGGATTTTCCAGGCAAGAATACTGGAGGAAGTTGTCATTTCCTTCTCCAGATGGTGACTGCAGCCATGAAATTAAAAGATGCGTACTCCTTGGAAGGAAAGTTATGACCAACCTAGACAGCATATTAAAAAGCAGAGACATTACTTTGTCAACAAAGGTCCGTCTAGTCAAGGCTATGGTTTTTCCAGTGGTCATGTATGGATGTTAAAGCTGAGTGCCAAAGAATTGATGCTTTTGAACTGTGGTGTTAGAGAAGACTCTTGAGAGTCCCTTGGACTGCAAGGAGATCCAACCAGTCCATCCTAAAGGAATTCAGTCCTGGGTGTTCATTGGAAGGACTGATGTTGAAGCTGAGACTTCAATATTTTGGCCACCTGATGCGAAGAGCTACTCACTTGAAAAGACCCTGATGTTGAGAAAGATTGAAGGCTGGAGGAGAAGGGGACGACAGATGATGAGATGGTTAGATGGCATCACCGACTCAATGGACATGAGTTTGGGTAAACTCTCGGAGCTGGTGATGAACAGGGAGGCCTGGTGTGCTGGGGTTCATGGGGTTACAAAGAGTAGGACACAACTGAGCGACTAAACTGAACTGAGTGGAGGAAATAGTATTTATTCCTCACCTGCCCCCAAGCTTAGATACTTCTGCGACTGATGGTACTTCCTTCAGTATTTACAGAGCAAAGGAAGAGGCCTGTGCAGTGCAAAATTAGGTTTCATGGAACTAATGGGCTTGCTAACTCTGTCTCTTAGCAAACTCACCAACCAATTTTTCTTCTTAGTGAATTACCATGTACATACTAAATAATTCACCAATTCAATAGAAGAAAGCATGTGAAACATACTCTACTAATTGTTACCTCAGGTATAAAATGTTACCACAAATCAGTAATGAAAGAGGTAATAAAGATAAAGCTATACATAAATGCCTATTAACTACAGATAATGCCAGCAAGAACTATACCCTTGTTTGTTTATTTAATGAAAATAAAATGAGAGCTATGATATTCCAAACATATTTTTGACTTTTAAAAATGCCAAGCAGAAATTTTGAGTCAAACATACCATGTTTCATGTTTTTCTATTAAATTTACTTTTTAAAAAAGAAGAGAAACTAGGATATTATGGGGGTAAGCAGAACCCAACTATGCTTTGTTTTAAAAAATGGGATGAATTTATATACTGGGTTAAAAATGGAGGTTCAGGTAAAATTACGTGACTTCGCTGAAGCCAAGATGTTTACATAAGTCAAGCCAAGGCCGAAAGTTTATTTTCAGTATCTTTTAAAATATCTCTTGAAGAAGATGTATCATCAGGAGACTGTCCACTGGGAAGAATGTTTTCAGAACTTAAGTACTCCTGGAAGAAAGAATCTTTTCAAAGACACTGGGGACATAATATAATAGCTAGGAAAGCAGATATTATAAACATAAAATACTTCTATGAAAGAAGATGACAAAATAGACCACAGGAATAAAAAATTTCCCAACATTCTTACAAATATATGTAAAGGAAATTATGTCACAATGGAAGATCAAAAAATTAATATTAGGATTCATAAGAGACATGCTCCATTCTTAAATTCTAACGGAAAAGATTTTTTAAAACATCTAAAGCTTTATTACTGCAGATATATATTTATTTTCTCTTGGGAACCTGTGAAGAATCTTTGATTTGTTTATAAATAATTCAGGACAAACTAGAAAGGAAAAAAAAAACTACTTCACTAAAAAAGAGGGAAAGAGCATGTCAGCATTAGTCAGAGAACCAACTTATAAATTTGATTTATTAATAGTAGATTGCTGGCATTTGAAAAGTAGGTCATCCATCTTATCTGGTCAAATCAGTGGAGAATTTTGAAGCTGTGTAAAAGTGCAATTTTATCAAGAATTTAGATAGTTCCTTGAGAAAATAATGCTATTTCTGGTAATGTACAAGATTGACAAATAGTATTGCTTTTTGAATAAGAAAGTCATATTGTAACACATGCATGGACACAGAAAATTCAAGAAATATTTGAGCATGTAAGGCACAGACATAAATTGAAGAGACATAGGAATGATCTCTGCCTTTAAGGAACTTATCACCAGCTAAAGGAAGGCAACATATGCAAACAAATCCAAAGTTAAGCAAAAACCATGCTGCTGTGGAAGTTTTCAGGAATATCTGATTTATTTTTATTCAGGTATGAAAAGTAGCTAAGACATTTAATGAAATCAGACCTAAAAATGAGTAGATTACTATAGAGGAATGGATATTGCAGATAAAAGGCAAATTTGAAAGAAAATGTGGAAATAGCAATAGTGGGTAGTAGTGAAACATTTAGGAAGAGTGACATATTTCCAGTTTCTAGACTGTGTGACTAAAAAGATTGTGAAGTCATTCACTGAAGTGAGAAATATGAAAGAAAGCAGGAATGAAATATTTTGAATCCTGTTTTGAACACTTTGTTGAGTTTAAGGGGCTGGTAGGACATCCATATAGGAATGATCGATAGTCAGCTGGTGATAGGAATTTGGGCCAAGGAAAGATCAGGCCCTGGGTTTTGGTTCATTCAAATACAAGTAATTGTTAAAATGTGTGTTTAGTTGCTGAGTCATGTCTGACTCTTGTGACTCCATGTATGGCAGCCTGTCAGACTCCTCTGTGCAATGAGAGCTTCCAGGCAAGAACACTAGAGTGGGTTGCCATTTCCTTTTCCAGGGGATTTTCCCCACCCAGGGATTGGATCCATGGCTCCTGACACATCTCCTGCATTGCAGGTGGATTCTTTATTGTTGAGCCAACGTAAGAACCCATAATCGTTAAAACATGAAGCTTAATAAGATTTTTCAGATAAAAAAAGGATAAAAAAAACCTAGAAAGTCAGTGATAGAATCTCGAGGATCATCTCTTTTTATGGTATATCCAGAGATGGTTGGCGGATGAGAAGGCCACAGACATATGGCATGATATATGAAGAAATCCAAAATAAAATAATACTTTAGGGGATTTCCTTGGTGGTCCAGTGGTAAAAATCCATCTTCCAGTGCAGAGAACATAGGTTCAGATTCCACGAGACAGAGGGCAGCTAAGCACAATAAGAAAAGCCAGAGAGTTGCAATGAAGAACCAGAGGGCCACGATGAAGACCCAGGGCAGCCAAAGAAACATTATAGAAGCTAGAAAGATAATTTCAAGAATGAATATGTGGTCAGAACAGCCACATACTAGGAAGAGGTTTTACAGGATAAAGACTGAAGATGGACCACTGCTGAGGACATTTTTTTCTTTAACATATAGACTCCTTTGAAAATTGCAAAATTGGATGTAAACTCAGCATGGGCCTAATTTGTGATCTGCTCCCAGGATCTCTACGAGCAAAGAGGAAGAGACAAATCTGGAAAATCAATTTAAGACTATTTGGTTGCAATTAACCAGTAATTGATGATTTTATTGGCATTTATTCAAATATCTCAAGCAAAATCATCATTTTGCTGAATAGCTTCAGTCCTGGAGGGAAGTTGAAGCACAGACTGAGAAAGAATAGAACATAGACAACTGCAGTAAAGCATGAATGGTATGGTTATAATGATACAGAGGATAAAATATATATGCATATAAATTTGAAAGGAAAATTAATAGAACTCATGCTAAACCTGGATGATAGTTACTGAAATAGGGAAGCTGGAAAGAAAGTTGGTGTGAGAATAGATTATGAGCTGTCTTTCTTTAGAGAGCTGCAGAAACCTATATACCCTCTGGTATTTCACTGGGCACTGGGAGCAGGCAAAATCTAAGAGGAACTTCAGTGATCCTTGTCCTTGTACAATCTCCTCCCTTTGAGTCTGGGAGAACCTATGAATATTGTGAGATATCATTCTTGTGATTATATTACTTTACATATCAGAAGGGATTCTTGCATATTTAATGAAGATTACTGATTACTTGGCCTTCGGTTAACCAAATGGGAGATTATCTGGGTGGGCCTAACCCAACCACATGAGCTCTTTCAGAGCAGAGACTGGTAGCAGTAAAGGGACATGGAGAGCTTTGCAGTGTGAGAGGGAGGCTTCTCTGTTGTTGAAATGGAGGGGGTCATTCTCGTCTAGGAGCAGGAAACAGCCCTGGCAGGCAGCACAAAAATGGGGATGCTAGTCCTATAATCACAAGGAAGTGAAAGCTGCCCACAACAGAAATGAGCTTGGAGAGGACCATGTCTCCAGATGAGAAGCCAGCTGACAACCTGTCTAAAGCCTGAGCAGAGAATCCAGCCACATAATACCAGACATGACCTACATACTATGAGAAAAAAAAAATGTTGTTGTTTTAGACACTAAGCTTGTGGTAATGTGTTATGAAGCAATAGAAAATACAGCTCTAGAAATTTAGGATTCTTGGAATTCTAAAATAATTGCTTACTGGAAATATTTCCAGGCCAGATATAGAATAGAAATGCTTAGCTCTTGCTATCTGACATAATTAAGATCAGTCAAAATCGTTACCTATCCAATCCGGAAAATAAACTCAGGCTTCCATAGAACATCCATTCACAGGAAAATGCTCACTTAAATTAAAAAAAAAAAAATAGCCTTAGAAGAAAACTTGGCCCAGCTACTTGTCTTCAAATGCACAAATAATTTTAGAGGGAAGGTTCTTTCAATGTCTTTTCTTAAAATGTAACAAGAAAGAAAGATGCTTTCAAAGTGCATTCAAGCATGTTAAAATGTCATCTAATACCTAAAAGCAATTTTTCTTAGTTAAATTTAACTATCTTTGCTCTAAAAGGTTATTAGTCAGGATCTACTCTATGAGAAAAGCTCTTCATATATATTAAAAAGAAACCTTGTCAAAAGAAAGATAAAAAATGGTCATGCTTAGAGTACTTATTTATGTGTACTCAGAAGAGTAAGGCTTAATTTCTTATCTCTGAATGGTAACAATGTTTATGATGATGATGAAGAAGAAGTAAATGATAATGATAGCAGTTATAATATAATAGATAGTATATTATTGCACTCAATTCTCATATAACCAATCCTATGAGGTAAGTACTATTAATCACCTCATTTTGCATAGGAACACTAGACTTTCAGAAATTAAATAACCTGCCCAAGATCACAAAGCTTAGATTTAAATCAAATAGGGAGTTTAGATTTAAATCGGGGTATCTCTGACTTAGGGGCTTGCCAAGTGGTGCTAGTGGTAAAGAACCCACCTGCCAATGCAGGAGACGTAAGAGATGCAGGTTTGATTACTGGGCTGGGAAGATCCCCTGGAGGAGTGCATGGCCACACACTCCAGCATTCTTGCCTGAAGAATCCCGTGGACAGAGGAGCCTGGCGAGCTACAGGGTCTCCAAAGAGCTGGACATGACTAAAGCAACTGAGTATGCATACAGGTACATCTCTGACTTCAATGCCAAGCTCTCAGCCACTTTGCTATTTTGGCTTGCCTATTTATGATGTTGTGAGGGATATATATATGATAAATGAACATTTAAAATATTGTTTTTACATTTTAAAGGCAATAATCCAATCATTCTTTAGTCTTATTTCTCCAAATTATTCCACAGGTATTCAAGCATAAAGCTACTATATATTATCTCATTCTCAAATAGGTAAGGAAATTTTCTTTTGAATTATAAGACTTAAATGTTTTTTTTTAAATTAGAGATGATATATTTAATACACAAACCCATATTTCTCACTGGTAATAATTTTCTGTGCTTTGGTGGCATTATGAGATAACAGGGCCATCCACTCTGGAGCTGGTGGTGTGCTTGTACAGGCACAGAAATATCTGATTTGGCCCAATGGAAACTTAGAAAGTATCATCCATTAACCTAATGAAATTAGGTGATTTTCAAAACTTATCATCATATTATGATAATTTCAGAACATTTAAAGGATCTGAGGTGCAGTCTCTGGTAGGTAGTTTTCAAAGGGAGGTATTTTTCTGTGTTCTTTGTTTTTTTTAATAAATAAAATTTGAATGAACTGAATTCATCCAGTTCAGACTTGTACATTTCACCCAGTCTACTGTCCTCATTCCTTAAAGCTACAGTTTCGGCACTTAGCTCTCTAATACCATCCATTCCTCATCTAAGAACAAAACGCTCTAGTGCCATTCTGCCTTCCTTTCCAGTTTAGAGATTTTAGAAGGTCATCCCTTTTCTTTCATTTCCACTGTTAGATGTTACAGTCTTTTCTCATGCATAGATCATTCAACACTGATGATGTCACATGAATTTAACTGCATGTTTGATAACGAGATGATGGGACTGCGTGAGTCCAATAAGCATTATTTTAGCACAATGGATGGGAACCTTCAAAAGAAATGTCAAACCTCTATTTTTCCTATGCTTGTGATAATAGTTCAAACTGTTCATTGTGGGATACAGGAGGGTAAAATGCTGGTACTAGCTGGTGGGGACTCTTTCATCCTACGTTCTTCCCGCTTCCAGATCCCAGATGGGCCACTTTTGAGAAGAGGTGAGATGTACAGAGGAGGTGGGATTGGAGAACGCTGCCATAGAGCTGAAGCTCAAATACAGAACAGTACAATCAGTTCATTTCAGTTCATTTCAGTTGCTCAGTTGTGTCTGACTCTTTGCCATCCCATGAACTGCAGCACGCCAGGCCTCCCTGTCCATCACCAACTCCCGGAGCCCACCCAAACTCATGTCCATTGAGTCAATGATGCCATCCAACCATCTCATGCGTTTTCGTCCCTTTCTCCTCGTGCCCTCAATCTTTCCCAGCATCAGGGTCTTTTCAAATGAGTCGGTGGCCAAAGTATTGGAGTTTCCGCTTCAACAACAGTTTTTCCAATGAATACCCAGGACTGATCTTTAGGATAGACTGGTTGGATCTCCTTACAGTCCAAGAGACTCTCAAAAGTCTTCTCCAACACCACATTCAAAAGCATCAATTCTTCAGCACTCAGCTTTCTTTATAGTCCAACTCTCACATCCATACATACTGGGAAAACCATAGCCTTGACTAGATGGAACTTGTTGGCAAAGTAATGTCTCTGCACAGTACAATACACAGAGACAAAAAACTCAGCCATAGAAAAGAAGGAAATAATGCCACTGCAGCAACATGGATGGACCTAGAGATTATCATACTAAGTGAGGTAAGTTAGAAAAAGACAACTACCATATGATATCATTTATACATGGAGTTCAAAGTTTGATACAAATGAATTTATTTACAAAACAGAAACAGACTCACAGACATAGAAAACAAATTTATGGTTTCCAAAGAGGAAAGGGAGTGGGGAGGGATAAATTAGGAGTTTGACATTAGCAGATACAAGCTAATATATAGATATAGATAGATATATAGATATAGATGTATGTTAAATTAGATAAACAAGGTCCTGCTATATAGTACAAGGAATGACATTCTATATCATATACATAGGACTTCCCTTGTGGCTCAGTGGTAAAGAATCTGCCTGCAATGACAGGGACTAGGCTTTGATCCCTGGATCAAGAAGGTCCCCTGGAGGAGGAAATAGCAACGCACTCAAGTTTTATTGCCTGGAAAATCCCACGGACAGAGGAGCCTAATGGGCTACAGTCCATGGATTTGCCAATAGTCGGACATGACTGAAGCGACTAAGTTTGCTGGCTCATCTAATAGATAAACCATAATGGCAAAGAACTTGAAAAAATATGTGTGTATATATATATATTAGCTTTATCCTTATATAATTGTTGGATAATTTAGAGAAATAAGACTAAAGAATGATTGGATTGTTTCCTTTAAAATGTAAAAACAAGCATAGATTAAGGCTATTTGAAAAGATAGGTTTGGAAAGCTATTTTAGAATCAAAAGTGATACATTTAATTTTTACCTTTTTTACCAGTAGCCTTTTTTGTAGTGGTGCAGTTAGGGAATTTTAGCAAATATTAAACCCCAACTAGCTGAAATTTAGAAATCTATTGGCTTCCCTGGTGGCTCAGATGGTAAAGCGTTGGCCTGCAATGCGGGAGACCCAAGTTCGATCCCTGGGTCGGGAAGATCCCCCAGAGAAGGAAATGGTAACCCACTCCAGTACTCTTGCTTGGAAAATTCCATGGACAGAGGAGCCTTGTAGGCTACAGTCCATGGGGTTGCAAAGAGTCAGACACAACTGAGCGACTTCACTCACTCTTGGATATACAAACATAAACATCTTTTACATCAAGATGATAAATTGCATTCTTTTGTTAACCACTTCAAATCCCATTGATGTTTTAGTGATGATCTACCCACTCCAGTATTCTTGCCTGGAGAATCCCAGGGAAAGAGGAGCCTGGTGGGCTGCTGTCTATGGGGTCGCACAGAGTTGGACACAACTGAAGCGACTTAGTAGCAGCAGCAGCAGCATAAAAGGAAGAAAATCCGTAATAGCAAGGAGAACATGAGGGAGAAAGACTGTGATAAATTTTCAGAAGAAGAAGATAATTGGATATGGATATGTGTGATTTAGAATGAAGGCAGCAGAAGCAAAGGCACAGACAGAGGCTTAGTAGGCCTTCGTTTCAGTAAGATTCCGGGGAGGTCAAAGCAAGGAGACAGCAGGTATGAAAAACAGGAAGAGAGGTGCAGTGGGAATAAGCCTGATAGAATTCTCTTTATTCTCTTCTCTTCCTATCCATGGTTTTGGGCAGCTATTCGAGTATAAAAGAGAGAATCTGTCTGACATCAGTACTGGTTACATGGTCTTCACTGAATGTCAGATTTAATGTCATTGCCTTAATTGCATGATCAGTCATTTTATTTGATTCTTCAGTGGATCAAATTTAAAATATAACATATAATTTAAAAATCATTAGTGGGTTTACAAATGTTGATCTGAATCAATAGACGAAACATGGAAGTCAATTACAGTTCCAATGACAAGTGTGTAATTAACCCCAATGGTGTAAAAAAAAAATAATAATGTAGCTGATAGAAGTTTGAAAAGTTGGAAGGGCAAAAAGGTAGAGAGAAACATGGAGCCATTATTTAAAGGAAAGAAATAGAAGAACCAATACTACAAAAAGAAATATGAAGTGCTGCAGAGTGGGCTGGAGGGGCATTGCTGCTGCTGCTGCTGCTAAGTCGCTTCAGTCGTGTCCGACTCTGTGCGACCCCATAGACGGCAGCCAACCAGGCTCCTCTGTCCCTGGGATTCTCCAGGCAAGAACACTGGAATGGGTTGCTATTTCCTTCTCCAATTCATGTGTGCATGCTAAGTCACTTCAGTCATGTCTGACTCTGTGCGACCCCATGGACAGCAGCCCACCAGGCTCCTCTGTAGAAGGTAGTGAAAGAGTGAAAGTGAAGTCTTTTGGTCATATCCGACTCTTTGCAACCCCACGGACTGTAGCCTACCAGGCTCCTCCATCCATGGGATTTTCCAGGCAAGAGTACTAGAGTGGGTTGCCATTTCCTTCTCCAGGGGATCTTCCCGACCCAGGGATGGAACCTGGGTCTCCCGCATTGTAGGCAGATGCTTTTACCATCTGAGCCACTAGGGAAGTATAGGAGAGTAAATTTGCTATGTTTTGATAGTTTGTTGTTATTATTGTTTAGTTGATACAATTAAAAAGTGGGTCAGATGGTAAAGAATCTGCCTGCAGTGCAGAAGACCAGGGTTTGATCCTTGGGTTCGGAAGATTCCCTGGAGGAGGAAATGGCAACCCACTACAGTATTCTTGACTGGAGAATCTCATGGACAGAGAAGCCTGTTGGGGTGCAGGTTGAGGGGATGCAAAGAGTCTGACAGGACTGAGAGATTAACCATTTCACTTTCAATACAATTGTTTAGGATTAGAAAAAACAACTAAATACAGGAAGAGTTTTAAGTGGCCACTGTGGGGAGTGGAACTAGAGGTATTAATGGTTTGCTTTTTATTTTATGTCTTTTGGTGCCACTTCAATTTTTGTTTTTATCATAATGCATGTGTCAGTTATAGGGCAATAAAACATCACATAACAAACCACAAACCATTCTAGTTTAAATGCCAGACAATAGAGCAGAAGAAATCATGTCTTAGGCATCAGACTTCTGTAAAGTTAATATTATTATATAACAGGAGAAATTTTCCCAATTCAGTTAATGTCTGACAAAGAAACAAAAGGAAAACTGTGGGTCAATCTTAATATGAAATTGTACTCTTATTAATTAAAGTTCAAGGAAATTAAAATTTAAACCACAAAGAAATACTTCCACACACCTACTAGTTTGACAAAAATGTAAGTCTGACAATACCAAGTTATCGATGAGGATATGGAGCAGTGTGAACTGAATTATGTTGTTTAAACTATTATACCACTTTCGAAAACCATTTACTGCTATATAATAAAATTGAAAATGCCCGTAGTATACAAGCCATAGTTCTTGCAATGACACTAGAATATTTCTAGCATAATTGATCATAATGACTAACAAAAAGATAATTAGAGGCAGCACTAATTCTATGGCTATGTAAACTACCTTGTATTAATGCAAATACATATTTACAGTGATGAAAATAAATAACGCACACCAACAACACAGGCTTCCCAGATGGCTCAGTGGTAAAGAATCTACCTGCCAATGCAGGAGATGCAAGAGATGCAAGTTTGATCCCTGGATTAGGAAGATTCCTTGGAGTAGGAAATGGCAACCCACTTGAATATTCTTGCCTGGAAAATTCTACGGACAGAGGATCCTGAAGGGCTACAGTCCATGGGGTCACAAAGAGTAGGACATGACTGAGTGACTGAGCACGGAGCACAGAGCACGCCAACAACACAGAGGGAACTCAGAGATGTAGCGCTGAGCAAAAAAAGCAAGATGCAAAAGAATATATACAAATCACTTAAAATTCAAAATTTTAAATATGTAGAAATTAAACAACACACTCCTAAATAGCTAATGGATCAAGAAAAAATTGCAGGGGAAATCGCAAAATATTTTAAAATGAATGAACTAAAGACACAACACATAAAATCTTATCAGACGTGCTGTTTACAGAAAAAGAGTGTAAATGCCTATATTTAAAAAGATCTCCAATAAGTAAGTTAACTTTGCACGTTAAGAAATTACAAAATGAAGAACACTAAAACCAAAGCACAGAATGAAGGAAATTGTTGAGAAAGGCAGTCAACTGATGATTAATGTGTGTGTCTGTGTTTGTGTTCAACGTCTTTATTGCATTTGTTACAATACTGCTTCTGTCTTACATTTTGGTTTTCTGGCCGTGAGGCAAGTGGGATCTTGGCTTCTTAGCTCTCTGACCAGGGATCAAACCTGTGCTCCATGCATTGGGAGGCAAGGTCTTAACCACTAGACAGCCAGAGAAGTCCCCATAAAAGGTGTTTTATCCATACATGGAATGTTCTTTGGTAATAAAATGTAACAAATTATTAATAAATGATACATCATAAACAAACCTAAATATGTGAAAGAAATCATTCATAAAAGACTACATATATGGTTCCACTTGTATGAAATATCCGGACTAGGTAAATAAATACAGACAGAACACAGATTGGTGAGTATCTAAGGGAGGAAAAAATGAGGAGCAACTGCTTAATGAGTACAGGATTTTCTTTCGGGGTGATGCAAATGTTTTGGAACTGAATAGAAGTGATAATTGTACATTTTGAATATACCAAATGTTGCTGGTTGTATACTTTAAAATTATTAAATTTTTATGTCAATTTCACTTCAGTAATAAAATAATAATAAAGGTTGAAAAAAGACGAAAACATGTCCTAAGTTTGTTCACTTGTGTCCATGTCCATTACTTACACTCTAAAGAACTGTCCTCTTTCATTTGGACTATACAGATACGCTTAGTTATTGCTTGTAGTTTTTGACTCTATGATATGTTGCAAAGACCACCAAAATGGCCTGTTCAACACAATCCAAGTTGTATTACTCACTTCTCCAATGGTGTCTCATTATACTTGGAATGAAATCCAAAACCGTACCTTCTATTTACATGATCTCACCTTTTCCTATCTCCAATATCATCTGGTATCATTTTCACTCTGGCCTATTCGTGTTCCTAGACACACCAAGTTCCTTCCTGCTTTGCGGCCTTTGAATCCCTGTTCTCATCTTTGCTTTTCTGTTTTCTTACCATACAGTATTCAGCTTAAACCTCAGATAAGTGTTCCCTGAACTCTCAATCAAAAACAGTCACCCAAGCGTTGCTTTTCTTGTCATCTTATTTTACTTCTCAAGAAGACATCTTTGAAAGCTGTTATTTTTCCTGTTGCTTGTTCTTCATCTGTGTGTTCATCATTCACTATCCCTATCTCACATTTTCTGCAGTTATACTGCCTGGCTTCTAACTCCAGCTCTGTCACTTTGGGAACAACTTACATTATCTGTACATAACTCGTAAGGTTGTTGTGAGGAATTAACAAAGTAATGTTTATACAATGCTAAAAATATTGCTAGTTTTAATATATGCTAGTTACTATTATTACTAATATTTATTTAGGTTCTTTCAGTGACTATCCATACATATGGTGAAATTCAGTATTACAAATACGTAAATAGACAATATGTAGTCAAAGCACATCTTTATATGTTCTCCTTTTGTTGGTTTTATGTTAGCTAGAAAATCACCTGTTATATCCAGTTTCTGTTGTTCTCTGAGTAATACCCATGCACATATACACTGAATAATCAAGGTTGCCCATGCTGTCATTCACTTCCTCTGTAGCAATGAGGTGAGAATTCTCTTCTCCTCTATGCCTTCCCTTATATCTTCTCATCAATGTTATTCTCATCTGTGGGATCTCTGAGTGGGCTTCTCACTCCAGCCCCACCAACACACACACACACACACACACACACACACACACAAACCTTCCTCTCAGAAACACTGCCCCATGTTCCCCAAGCCTCAGAGTTAAGGTAACAGATATTCAGGGAAATAGCACTGCTAGTGGGTCATTTACCCACTCCAGTGTGTTCTTGCCTGGAGAATCCCAGGGACGGGGGAGCCTGGTGGGCTGGCGTCTATGGGGTTGCACAGAGTCGGACACAACTGAAACGACTTAGCAGCAGACTGCAGTGGGTCATTCTGAAGCAAATGGTTCAATGTTCACATTTGTGATTTGTGAAGAAAACAAATGCCAAAGGGTGACGCTTAATTAATAGTTAGAAAATCAAGGTGGTGAGAGAACACATCCAAAATGGATTCTGAATTTCCAGCTAGTGGTAGATGTTTTAGGTAGACAAAAGTGATAGAAACAATGAATGAGAAACAGATGAAAAATAATGTATTCAGAAAGAAAAATATGCTACCTCATAATTCTCTGGTTGCTCAGATGGTAAAGAATCTGTTCTCAATGTGGATGACTGAGGTTCGATCCTTGGGTCAGGGAAGATCCTTTGGAGAAGGGAATGGCAACCCACTCCAGTATTCTTGTCTGGAGAATTTCATGGACAGAGGAGCCTGGAAGGCTATGATCCATGGAGTTGCAGAGAGTTGGACATGACTGAGCAATTAATATTTTCACTTTCAATCACCCATTAAACTAATAGTTCTATCATATTAACTGTACATTATATACATAGTCAGTGTTAGCTTGTTTGTAGGTATACTGAAAATTCTTTAGAAAGCCATGAAATTGAGTAAATAACATTTTAGAGCCTAAAACAGAGATTCTAATTATAAAATTGAAATGCTGTAAAACATTAAACAATTCAATTACTTTGAAAATGCTAATATGATCCTCCAGGATATAAAATGCACCTTCAATGAAATAAATTATGAACTATAAGAATATGTCCTGATTACTCTGTTTTGTTTTAGTCAGTGAAGGGTGCATTTTCCATTTATGCTTTTCATGTACAGTACCATGTTTTTCCATTTTTTCCTTACTAGAGGCATAATGACAATTAAGTCCAAAAAAGCTATCTCACCAGTGATGGCAGCTCAATGAAATGGCCAATTATCTCCAGGGTTAGCCATCCTATCTAGATGGCAATATCTTGCCTTAAAGGTGCCATGTCATTCAAGAAATGCTTAAAATAATAAATGCAGAACTGATCTCATGCTTTTCTAAATGGCATAAGAAATCATATAAACAAACATACAGAAAAATATTGCATTTCTAAAAAAACTTTATGTTATACATAAAACCAGTTCTGAATTTATTTTACCATATCATTAACTTCCCAAATTGAAACTATTTTATCTATTTCAAACACCAGCCTATTTAAATTAAAGTGTTAACTTATAAATGCCACTACCTCCCGGTGAAAGAGCAAAAATCATAGCTTTCTACAGAGCACAATTTCAATAAAAAATACTACCTAAAAAATAGAGCAGGGATTAACACAAATTCTGGTCAAGAGATTTTTCCTGGCTTCCATTATTGAAGTTAACTGCTTCATTTAGTAAGAGAGCAATATTAAAAATGAATCTCATCTCATGGAAATAGTGGTATATCATATTAATTGCTATAAAACTGTACAAAAGGGAACACAAACCACATGAAACTTTACTCTGGGAGCTATAAAGTCTTCATAACTATTACCTTTGTACCTCAGACAAGCTATCTCCTTCATCGTCCTCAAGCATATGCATTTGTGCAAGCAACAGGAATGAACAGAATTCTCTATTCTTTTAGTCTCATTGAGTGAACAAAGGGCTTCCCTAGTGGCTCAGATGGTAAAGCATCTACCTCTAACGTGAGTGACCCAGATTCAATCTCTGGGTTGGGAAGTGCCCTGGAGAAGGCAGTGGGAACCCACTCCAGTATTCCTGCCTCGAGAATTCCAAGGATAGAGGAGCCTGGTGGGTTATGGTCCATGTGGTCACAAAGAGTCAGACATAACTGAGTGACTAACACTTTATCTTTGGGCTTCCCTGATAGCTCAGTTGGTAAAGAATCCACCTGTAAGGCAGGAGACCTCGGTTCGATTCCTAGGGATAGGCTACCCACAGCAGTGTTCCTGGGCTTCCCTTGTGGCTCAGCTGGTAAAGTATCTTGCCTGTAATGTGGGAGATCTGGGTTCAATTCCTGCCATCTACTTCCAAAGGAAAACTGAGTTTTTACTTCTTTACTATTACAGTTACCTGTTACAAAAAATAAATAATGTTATTTTCAAATTTATAGAAATTGGAACACATATACATACACATTACATAATATGTGATAAACTGAAAAAATTGTGATACATTCAAATTTTAGAATATTGACTATAGTTGGTTTAATACTTTTTTTACTTTTAAGACAGAACTTGTCTTTAGTATAAAAAATGTTTGGGGAAAGGCCTGAAGAAGTTGGCTCACACTTATATTAATCCTTAAGGGTTTCTCTTTTTCATAAAGCCTTTATGGATTTTCTTTTAATAGCAAAACATTGGCTGTTTACACTCCAGTTCATTAAACAAGGTAATTTTCCAACTTTGAATAATAGTCATTATCTTGTAATTTATACTCAAATCAATAAAGGATTACAATAAGGTGAGTTTCATGGGGTGCAAAGTAAAAAAAACAAAAACACTATTCCACAACTTTATTCAGAGGGGCTTGCTTTTAATTGAGCTTTACTATAAGGCTTTGTTCCAAATTCCATTCAAAATGCTGGCACATGAAAAGGTTTTTCAAACACTCCTACTTTTCAATTTACTATTCAACTGTGAAAATTACAGTGGTTTTCTTTACCAGTTAAATGGCTTAATATCAACAGCAGGAGTTACTGAATACCACAGTATCTTCTGTCTATGTGCTATGATTAAATTGGGCTGCTTCCTTAAGCTTTACTTTCTTATATGACTTTTTTGCATAACAATAATACAAACATTTGCAACATTAAGTTTTTCAAACATACACCTTAAGTAAATGTGGTACCAAACAGGCCAAATCTTCAATGATATCTAAGACTTTCTAACTAAGATACCAAAACTCCAGAATTTTGATTCTATAGGAACCAAAAACTTCAGATTTTATGCACTTTCCATATTATATTTTGATGTTTTGATCAGTGGTGTTGGTATAGAAAATTAGTTTCTGAGTTAGGCAGACCTTTATTTAATTACAACTCTGCTGCTTACTAATTATGTGATAATAAGCAACTTTGCGCTCTTCGAGCCCTAGTGTCTTCATCTTTGAGAAAAAGAAATATCTACCCTGATTTCCCCGGAGGATGGTTGGTGGAGAACAAGATGGTGGATTAAAAGGACATGGAGTCCACCTGCCCCCAAGAACACATCAAAAATACATCTACATGTGAAGTAATTCTCACTGAAAACTGACTTGAGACTGGTGGAAAAACTCTTGTTAAAAAACAAAACACACACACCAAAAACACAAAAAATACTCTTGTTAAACAAAAAACACACAGAATCCGGCAGAAAGGCATGAGGAACAATCAGGTTGGGAGCTGCACCCCTAGGAGGTGTATGTTTTATTAAATTGCTGAAAGGGAAGGCCTGCAACCTAGGATACTCTACTCAGCAAGCTTATTACTTAGAACTGAAGGAGAGATAAAGAACTTTTTTGACAAAGGAAATGTAAAAAGAGTTCACTTCTATTAAACCCCCCTTAAAAGAAATGTTAAAGGGTCTTCAGTAAGAAATCAATATCTATAGGGAAGAAAAAATCTCACTAGTAAAGGGAAATATATAGTAAAGGCTGTGGATCAACTTTACTAAATAATATCAATGTGTTCTACTTATAAGTTTTTATACTTTTATATTTTTAAAATTTATATCTTAAGGAGAGTAAACAGTGTAATTTTGTAATCTGTATATAACTACTACTCAAAAATAAAGGAAAATTCCACAAGCTGTGAAGAACTCAATTTATGTGATTAACAGAGGTACTAGTATATTGAAGTATATGCTATATAAAATCTAATACGCAACTCATAAAAACAAACCAAAATATATTTAAAGCAACTTGTTAAAATCTTTTCTTCTTTTTACTTGTGGAGTCTGATCAAGATTCTTAACCTCAAGATTTGGC
The DNA here is from genome assembly GCA_006408695.1 of Aepyceros melampus. NCBI lineage: Eukaryota > Metazoa > Chordata > Mammalia > Artiodactyla > Bovidae > Aepyceros > Aepyceros melampus. The sequence goes on from SJXQ01003748.1 coordinate 53,218, forward strand.
CCATCTACTTCTCTTCCAGCAGATGGAGCTATAATTAGCATATCGTTTCTCCCGGTAAAACTAGTGGGAAGTAAGGAAGTATGGAAGATAGTTTAAAAATAACTAAACTAAACTCAGTCCATGAACTGATATTTGTCCTTTTTTTATTTTCCTTCTAAATTTGTGCAGCCTGAAGACCTAACAGATGCAGAAGATATTAAGAAGAGGTGGCAAGAATACACAGACGAACCATCAAAAAAGATCTTCATGATACAGATAACCATGATGGTGTGATCACTCACCTAGAGCCAGATATCTTGGAATGTGAAGCCAAGTGGGCCTTAGGAAGCATCACTATGAACAAAGCTAGTGGAGGTGATGCAATTCCAGTTGAGCTATTTGAAATCCTGAAAGATGATGCTGTGAAAGTGCTGCACTCAATATGCCACCAAATTTGGAAAACTCAGCAGTGGCCACAGGACTGGAAAAGGTCAGTGTTCATTCCAATCCCAAAGAAAGGCAATGCCAAAGAATGCTCAAACTACCGCACAATTGCACTCATCTCACATGCTAGTAAAGTAATCTTCTCCAAGCCAGGCTTCAACAGTACATGAACCATGAACTTCCAGATGTTCAAGCTGGTTTTCGAAAAGGCAGAGGAACCAGAGATCAAATTGCCACCATCTGTTGGATCACTAAAAAAGCAAGAGAGTTCCAGAAAAACATCTATTTCTGCTTTATTGATTATGCCAAAGCCTTTGACTGTGTGGATCACAACAGACTGTGGAAAAGTCTTCAAAAGATGGGAATACCAGACCACCTTACCTGCCTCTTGAGAAATCTGTATGCAGGTCAAGAAGCAACAGTTAGAACTAGACATGGAACAACAGACTGGTTCCAAATAGGAAAAGGAGTACATCAAAGCTGTATATCGTCACCCTGCTTATTTAACTTATATGTAGAGTACATCATCAGAAGCACTGCACTGGATGAAGCACAAGCTGAAATCAAGATTGCCAGGAGAAATATCAATAACCTCAGATATGCAGATGACACCACACTTCTGGCAGAAAGTAAAGAACTAAAGAGCCTCTTGATGAAAGTGAAACAGTAGAGTGAAAAAGCTGGCTTAAAGCTCCACATTTAGAAAATTAAGATCATGGCATCTGGTCCCATCAGTTCAGTTCAGTCACTCAGTCATGTCCAACTCTTTGCAACTGGTTGGCAGAGTGGCAATGTAACATGTGTGATATCATAAGTGAAACGAATCGCCAATCCAGGTTTGATGTAGGATGCAGGATGCTTGGGACGGATGCACGGGGATAATCCAGAGAGAGGGTGTGGGGCGGGAGGGTGGAGGTGGGGGTCGGGATTGGGAGTTCATGTACACTCATGGCTAATTCATGTCAATGTGTAACAAAACGAATACAGTATTGTAAAGCAAAACAAACTAAAAAATAAAAATTAATTAAAAAAAAATAAAAAACAAAAAAAATAAAAAAAAATTAAAAAAACAAATCTTAAATACCAAAAAAAAGACTTATTATATACACATTTGTATAATTCAAAATAAACATATTTTCACTTATTTATTCAAGCCCTTTTTGTTTTGAAGAAATTAAATAAGTTTAAAGTACTTTTAGCGCCCACATTCATGCAGCGCTCATCTGAGAACTTCAATTTTATATACTTCGGTAAAGGTGGTTTTATACTACACACTTCGTAGAATTAGAGAAGATGGTGAATGTTGCCTCAACAGGCAGACTTCTATACTGCTAGCAACTAAATAGAAAACTAGATTATAAAGGCTCTTACTCTATTCTAAAACTGCATATTAATATATGCATTAACTTTTGACATTAAAAATTAAAAAAACAGAAAATAGCATAGAGCAAAGTAAAAGCCCCTTTTCCCTGACTTCCTCTCATTTAAAGGTCAACAGACTCATAAAGTAGGTACTGTCATATCATTTTACAGATGAGGAAACTGAGACACAGATTAGTTCCGTAACTTGCCTAGGAGTATCATTGCTTGAGTGGCAGGCTCAAACTAGAGCTCTGAGGCCCTGAAATCCACACAACTATGATCACCAAATCTTTAATGTGCATAAAAGACACCTGTGTCTGGCCAAGATGAAGTAAAACATTCCAGATTTATTCTCCCTCCTGAATCAATTAGAAAGATGGACAAAATATATAAAACAACATTTTTCAAGACACTGGATATTAAGCAATGAAGGACAGTGATCCTTGAGAGATGAAAAACAAGATGAGCCTTGCACTCGTCCTAGCTTGGAGGGTGTTTCTAGACTGAAATGCAGGATGCTTGGGACTGATGCACGGGGATAATCCAGAGAGATGGTGTGGGGCAGCAGGGGCGGGGGGTGGGGGTCGGGATTGGGAGTTCAGGTACACTCGTGGCTGATTCATGTCAATGTATAGCAAAATGAATACAGTACTGTAAAGCAAAATAAACTAAAAAAGAAAAATTAATTAAAAAAAGAAAAAGAAAAAAATGTAGGTAAGGGAGTTATATTGAAGATCACCAATGTCACACAATTGCAGAGACCTAACTGGAAGACTGGAAAGGCAAAGACTGCTAGACTTTACAGGAAAAATATTTGGAAAGGAGAGAAACGCACAGACAGAACTCTAGAGAACTTTGTTAAGTGTGCCTCATACATGTAGCCACTTCCTGACGCAGGAAATACTGGGCTGGATTGAATAACAAGCTGGATACAAGACTGTCAGGAGAAATATCAACAACCTCAGGTATGCAGATGACCACCTTAATGGCAGAAAGTGAAGAGGAACTAAAGAGCCTCTTGATGAAGGTTAAAGAGGAGAATGACGAATCGCCAGTCCAGGTTTGATGCAGGATGCAGGATACTTGGGACTGATGCACAGGGATAATCCAGAGAGAAGGTGTGGGGTGGGAGGGGGGAGGTGGGGGTCGGGATTGGGAGTTCATGTACACTCGTGGCTGATTCATGTCAATGTATAGCAGAACGAATACAGTATTGTAAAGCAAAACAAACTAAAAAATAAAAAATAATTTAAAAAAAAGAGGAGAATGAAAGAGCTGGCATACAACACAACACTCAAAAAACTAAGGTCATGGCATCACTTCATGGCAAATCCATAAGGGAAACAATGTAAACAGTGACAGATTTTGTATTCTTGGGCTGTAAAAACACTGCAGATGGTGACTGCAGCCATGATATTAAAAGATGCTTGCTATTTGGAAGAAAAGCTATGACAAACCTAGACAGCATATTAAAAAGCAGAGGCATCAGTTTGCCAACAAAGGTCTGTAGAGTCAAAGCTATGGTTTTTCCAGTAGTCATGTATGGTTGTAAGAGTTGGATTATAAAGAAGTCTGAGTTCCAAAGAATTGATACTTTCAAATTATGGTGCTAGATAAGACTCTTGAGAGTCCCTTGGACTCAAGGTCAAACCAGTCAATTCTAAAGGAAATCAACCCTGAATTTTTATTAGAAAGACACATGCTGAAGCTCCAACATTTTGGCCACCTGATGCAAAGAACTGACTCATGTAAAAGTTCTGGGAAAGATTGAGGGCAGGAGGAGAAGTGGGCAACAGAGGATTAGATAGTTGGATGGCATCACCGACTCAATGGACATGAGTTTGAACAAACTCTGGGAGATAGTGAAGGACAGGGAAGTCCAGCATGCTGCAGTCCACGTGGTTGCAACGAGTTGAACATGATTGAGCAACTGAACAACCACAGCAAGGCTGGAAAAATTTGTAATTCACTGGGCATTGAGTAATATCTTCAGAAGGGTCTTGTTTTGGTAATGGGAAAAAATAGCCCTAGACTAGATGCTAACAAAGCTGAAAAGCAATACAAAATAGGATCCTATTCTTTCTGTGTAAGTGAACTATCTCAGAACAAAGCTAAAATTATCCAGCACACAATAAATGTAAAATTCACAATGTCTGGTATTCAAGCAAAATTATAAGGCATTAAAGAAACAAAAATATACATAGAGAAGACAAAATAAATTGTTCTAAATTGAGTCATAACTGGAATAAACAAACTAGTAGAAACAGATAGGAAAGCTAATCCACACAGCTAACATCATATTTAATGGTGAAACAGGAATGCTTTTCCACAAAAATCAGGAATAAAATAAAGGTGTCCACTCTGACCTTTTCTACTCTAGTCTATACACAATCCCAGAGGTTTCTGCCATGGTAATGAAGCAAGAAAAAGAAGGAAAAGGTGTCTAGACTGAAGAGGAAAAAATAAAATGTATCTGCTCATGTGTGTGTGTGTTAGTTGCTCAGTCCTGTCTGACTCTTTGCGACCCCATGAACTGTAGCCCTCCAGGCTTCTCTGTCCATGGAATTTTCCAGGCAGGAATACTGGAAGGGGTTGCCATCATAGAGAAGGAAGCAAGGAGGGGTCACAGCTGATTTGTTCATGCCAATAATGCTACATGCCTTCACTGTCAAAATCCATCCTGTAGATTATACCAAGGCAACAGTGGCACCTCAGCCTCATTTCCAGCGCCTCTGTTGGGTCTAGGAAGCGCCACCGGCTGCAGAAGCGGTGCACTGCCAGCTGCCTGAGTGGCTGAATGGGGTACACCATCTCCGCTGAGGGTGCGATGCTGTGCAGTCCTGCCAGCCAGAAGCTATGCTTCTCGTCCCCTGTCCTAGGGGCAATAAGCAGCCTGAGGAGCATCCCCACGAACGTTAGACAGATTTTTGACAGTAAAGATAAGCAAAATATTTGCCTCTCTGCTGTTGTCCCAGCCACTTCCCAGGTTTGACTCAATAACTTGCTCCTTGGGGCGTGCTGGATTTTGAAGACAATGAGTGGTGGTTGGATGGCACCTGAGGAGAAATTGCTTCTTCCGGTAGAGCTGCTTCCTCCCGCCAGGCTGCCTAGCATTTGCACTCAAGTCAAGAACAGTCTCATCAAACAGAAGAGAGCCTGTGTCTGCTGATAAGGGAGGCAAGGTTGGGCTTAGGAACTGCAGTTATTCTGATTCATTTGCACCATCCCTGATGCTTCCATCCTAGTCATCAGCTCCTCGATCTTTATCAACCATAAACTGGCTTGGATTCTTTTTGTTGTTGTTGTTGTTACACACCTCCTTCTGTGCAAACAATATTAAGGAAGGGTCACTGAAACACTGTGATTTTGTCTCTATACCTTATACTGAGATTTCAAAGTTTTAACATTGCTAATTTATTCCAGTTAGACATTGCCAGTGCATTTTCTTGGCAAAACTCTATTAGTCTTTGCCCTGCTTCATTCTGCATTCCAAGGCCAAATTTGCCTGTTACTCCAGGTGTTTCTTGACTTCCTACTTTTGCATTCCAGTCCCCTATAATGAAAAGGACATCGTTTTTGGGTGTTAGTTCTAAAAGGTCTTGTAGGTCTTCATAGAACCATTCAACTTCAGCTTATTCAGCGTTACGGGTTGGGGCATAGACTTGCATTACCGTGATATTGAATGGTTTGCCTTGGAAACAAACAGAGATCATTCTGTCGTTTTTGAGATTGCATCTCAGTACCGCATTTTGGAGTCTTTTGTTGACCATGATGGCGACTCCATTTCTTCTAGGGATTCCTGCCTGCAGCAGCAGATATAATGGTCATCTGAGTTAAATTCACCCACTCCAGTCCATTTTAGTTCACTGATTCCTAGAATGTCGATGTTCACTCTTTTCATCTCCTGTTTGACCACTTCCTATTTGCTTTGATTCATGGACCTGACATTCCAGGTTCCTATACAATATTGCTCTTTACAGCATCGGACCTTGCTTCTATCACCAGTCACATTCACAGCTGGGAATTTTTTTTTGCTTTGGCTCCATCCCTTCATTCTTTCTGGAGTTATTTCACCACTGATCTCCAGTAGCATATTGGGCACCTACTGACCTGGGGAGTTCCTCTTTCAGTATCCTATCATTTTGCCTTTTCATACTGTTCATGGGATTCTCAAGGCAAGAATAATGAAGTGGTTTGTCATTTCCTTCTCCAGTGGACCACATTATGTCATACCTCTCCACCATGCCCGCCCATCTTGGGTGGCCCCACAGGGCATGGCTTAGTTTCATTGAGTTAGACAAGGCTGTGGTCCTAGTGTGATTAGATTGACTAGTTTTCTGTGATTACGGTTTTAGTGTGTCTGCCCTATTGCAATACCTACCATCTTATTTGGGTTTCTCTTACCTTGGACATGTGGTATCTCTTTATGGACCTGGAACAACAGACTGGTTCCAAATAGGAAAAGGAGTATGTCAAAGCTGTATATTGTCACTCTGCTTATTTAACTTCTATGCAGAGTACATCATGAGAAACGCTGGGCTGGAAGAAGCACAAGCTGGTATCAAGATTGGCGGGAGAAATATTATTTATTTATTATTATTTATTTATTTTTGTGGGCTCCAAAATCATTGCATATGGTGACTGCAGCCATGAAATTAAAAGACCACTACTCCTTGGAAGAAAAGTTATGACCAACCTAGGTAGCATATTGCAAAGCAGAGACATTACTTTGCCAACAAAGGTCCGTCTAGTCAAGGCTATGGTTTTTCCTGTGGTCATGTATGGATGTGAGAGTTGGACTGTGAAGAAAGCTGAGCGCCAAAGAATTGATGCTTTTGAACTGTGGTGTTGGAGAAGACTCTTGAGAGTCCCTTGGACTGCAAGGAGATCCAACCAGTCCATTCTGAAGGAGATCAGCCCTGGGATTTCTTTGGAGGGAATGATGCTAAAGCTGAAACTCCAGTACTTTGGCCACCTCATGCAAAGAGTTGACTCATTGGAAAAGACTTTGATGCTGGGAGGGATTGGGGGCAGGAGGAGAAGGGGACGACAGAGGATGAGATGACTGGATGGCATCCCTGACTCGATGGACGTGAGTCTGAGTGAACTCTGGGATTTGGTATTGGACAAAGAGGCCTGGTGTGCTGTGATTCATGGGGTCGCAAAGAGTTGGACACGACTGAGTGACTGAACTGAACTGAGACATTGCCAACACTCTCTGTATTCCTGGCATTGCTATGGTTTTTCCTGTGGTCATGTATGGATGTGAGAGTTGGACTGTGAAGAAAGCTGAGCGCCAAAGAATTGATGCTTTTGAACTGTGGTGTTGGAGAAGACTCTTGAGAGTCCCTTGGACTGCAAGGAGATCCAACCAGTCCATTCTGAAGGAGATCAGCCCTGGGATTTCTTTGGAGGGAATGATGCTAAAGCTGAAACTCCAGTACTTTGGCCACCTCATGCAAAGAGTTGACTCATTGGAAAAGACTTTGATGCTGGGAGGGATTGGGGGCAGGAGGAGAAGGGGACGACAGAGGATGAGATGACTGGATGGCATCCCTGACTCGATGGACGTGAGTCTGAGTGAACTCTGGGATTTGGTATTGGACAAAGAGGCCTGGTGTGCTGTGATTCATGGGGTCGCAAAGAGTTGGACACGACTGAGTGACTGAACTGAACTGAGACATTGCCAACACTCTCTGTATTCCTGGCATTCTTTACTAATAATACATTTTTTTAAGTGACTCGTATATTTATTGCCATTTTATCCATGAAAATCGATAACTAGAACAATCAAAATATATATCAATGAGAGAAAAGATCATGTAATTGTGGTATGAACATACAATGAAATACCACTCAGCAATGAAAAACAAATTACAAACATGGCCAAAACTATGAATAAATATTTTAAATTATTGACTTAGAGGATGATATATTGAATGCTGTGAACCTGCTCGTTTTTATTCCCTGTGCACACATTGGGATTCCAATTTGCCACTGTGTGTTTCAGCCTACCAGAGTCCCATCTTATGGTCTGATAAGCAAGTTCCACTTCCCCGTGTCTTTGAGGTCTATTACTATACTACGTGGGGTTCATTGATCAAAGCAAGAGAACAGATTCTTGGTTTTATTTAGAGAGTAAATTTAAGAATTCACATTAGTACACATGATCTCCAATACTTTGGCCACCTGATGTGAAGAACTGACTCACTGGAAAAGACCCTCATGCTGGGAAAGGTTGCAGGCAGGAGAATGAGATGACAGAGGCTAAGATGGTTAGATGGCATCACCAACTCAATGGACATGAGTTTGAGCAAGCTCCAGGAGTTGGTGATGGACAGGAGGCAAGCCTGGCATGCTGCAGTCCATGGGGTCACAAAGAGTCGGACATGACTAAGCGACTGAACTGAACTGATCCCCAGGAGAATACAAGAACCAATTGAAAGCTATCCAGGGAGGGACAATTCCTGAACTGTCCCGCTGGCCTAGCTACAGATGGATCCCCAGTCCTTGGGTCACTGGCATGGCTGCTTCTGGGACATCTGCCTCCACTGGCTCTGAAAACTTTCTCTCCCCCTTGTCCTCTGGCAAGCAGAGTGTCTCCTGGTCTTTCCCCTCTTCTGAGTTCATGTCTCACATTAGTGTCCATACCAGCTGGATGAAGCCCTATTTTAGCATCCTGAATGTGAGGAAGGTTGGGGGATTTGGTTCTTTGGTACTTCACAGGGTGACCATGGGGTATTAAAAAATGAAAATGCTGCAAATATTAAAAAAGCAATTCAAAGGTGGAAAGTCACACATATGACCTCTTGCTCCAATCTATTTATCTAACCTGCTTCTACTTCTTGATTTATTGTGTTTATAGTGTCTTTAGAAAAGCCAAGTCTGCAAGAGTAGGCAGGCTTCTGCCCAGTTGCCATTATTCAGAATGTGGAGCACAGGAGTATGCTGGTCCCCGAACAAGGGCTTTGCTTCTGTTGATCTCTTGTTAAATTCCTCAGCCCTGTTGTCTTCACTCACTGTGCTCAGCTTCTCTCACTATTCCCAAACCTTGCTAAAGGAACTCTCCCTAGACAAGCATTTCTCCTGTGTCCCAGAGTAGCTCTGGTTTTCAGTCCATGGTCCAGCCCTGCTTCCTGCAGGTCCAGTGTGAAGGGCTGGAATGGAGGAAACGGATGGTCTCACCAATCAGGTGATCTGAATGCCCTTCTTTAACCCAGTGACCTGACTGCCCGTTTTCCCCTCCAGGTCTTTATCTAGATTTAACAATTTTATGAATATGTACTTTTACTCATATAAAACATACTGTTCTTGTGAATTTCTTTTTTTTTTTTAAACAGAGCTTTTTCATTTTCTCTTACCAGTCTCATTCCCAGTGCTTTCCACCTTCCAGAAAGATTGTACAACTTATCCATTGAAGGCACCCTTTCTTGCATTAGCTTTACAAGTCACATGTTATTACCCACATTTTAAATAAAAGAAAACTGAGGTTTAGAAAATTGAGGCAGTTTGCTGATAAGAAATGAACGTCAAGTTTTTTCTCAATTCTGTTTAACCCCAGATCCCAAGATTTTAACTACCATGCTATTATATATTCCATTTTGTAATACCATGTTGCTCTTAACAAATCATTATTTTCCTTACCATCTCTACTCCATTCTAAAGATATCTATTTATTCAAAATTGTGAGCACTGTTTTGATCTGAGATCACCATAACTGGTATTCTACCAATTTAATTGTAGTAGGCACTAAATTCATTTCTAACTTCGGATTCATCTGTTTCTCATAAAATGATACTTTCCAAATGTCAGTTTCACCCTTCTGAAATAATCAGGGTAATCTTCCATTTGAAAAGTTATTCTCCTCTATCATTTTTCTGTTAGATTTTTGAATGTAATAGTTATGAACAGTTCCTCCCATCCCAAATTATTAGAAGAAAACACCTTCCTGTCTTATAGAAGGAAAATATGCTGAGGCAGACTTAACAGATATGATCACTAGAAAGAGAAGGCATCCCCCAATTTCCACTAACAAGAACTCTAACTACTCCATTAAACAGTTACTGAATACTGATATAATAAAGCAGAAAGGAAAATGACACTCTTGGTTTCCTACCCCTAGATTATATGTAAGAATGAGTTGGTTTGGAATGAAATTTGTCTTGGGACCTTATGCATACCACTTAAAGCAGAACATCTTGTCAAGTGGGTGTTAGACTATAAAGCGCTTTGGTCAATGTTTGTATCACTAGATAGACTAAACCACTTAACAGCTTGCACTGTAACATATCACAGAGTCATGGAGATAAGAAGGGACTTGAAGAGTGCCCTTCTTAAAGAAGCCCTGAAAGTCAACTGTCCTGAAAAAAGCAAACTATTTATTCAGCCATATTTATTATGCAAACAAATACATCTCCTAGAAAAGTTGCTTGCAAATTTCTATTAAGCCAAATTTCTATTACCCCATTTATCTGCATAATCAAATCAATAATGCATGCCTGCAACAACAACAGTGTCCATAGGACAAAATTAAGGGAATGTGATAAAATAACTTTTAGTAAAAAGAAGCAACAATTTTTGCAAGAAATTCTTTGCTATGTAAATAAAATACAATAGCGTAACAGAATTCTAATCTTTAAAAACAACTAATAAACAACTCTAATAAATAACTCTATTGCTAGAGAAATGGAAGCAACTTAAGATGAAAACACTAAAATTAATAAACTAATGTATTATACTTCAGGAAGGAAGTAGAAACCAAAACTTGAAAAATAGAATGGAAAGTCAAATAATTAATGCTGTAATATACAGTTCACAGGAAAATTTTTAATAGTTTAGAACCACAGATTAATACACACGAACATGGGGTCGCTAGGAGTCGGACACAAACTGAGCGACTTCACTTTCACTTTTCACTTTCATGCATGGAGAAGGAAATGGCAACCCACTCCAGTGTTCTTGCCTGGAGAATCCCAGGGATGGGGGAGCCTGGTGGGCTCCGTCTCTGGGGTCGCACAAAGTTGGACACGACTGAAGTGACTTAGCAGCAGCAGCAGCAGCAATACTAAAACAGTGGAATATTTCTGAATCCTATAAACATCATCAGAACTTTCAAGATTGATATTTTTGGGTTTATAAAGTCAAAGGAGAGGAGGATACTTTAAGATTGCAAGAAGTGACTTTATCCAAAATGGTACAGTATAACCCCTAAATTTAAATGTGTTAAGCATGCTAAAAATAGCCTTCAGAGGTAGCTTATTTATACTGAGAAGTACGAACTTAAAAAACCAACAAAATGCTGCTGGATATAAATATTTACTACAGTTTTTACTTAGAGGCCTCTCCTAAATTTTCAGCTATCAAAAATGCCTCAGTTTCATGCATGCTAAATTCATAGCACAGTGCATACTGTCTTACTATGAACATATTTAGAAATATATAAATGATATCTCAAATGTGTAATTTTAATAGAGCTAATCCAGGTGTGGGAATCATATTTCTGGCTCCTAAATATCCAAATATACTTTAAGATCCATCAAATTTTTAAATCATTGGTTTTAATTTTTTATCTTAAAATGATTATATATTTGCCTCACTTTACTCACCAAATAGAGTTATTAATGGTAACTACTTCATATGGTAAAGATTAAATAAAATGCTTAGAATAGCACTCCAGGGTGCTATTCTATAATGATGGTGATGACAAAGAGACAAGGATAATTACTAAATTCTTCCTCCTGCTTGAAGCTGTATCTACAAGTTTAGATACGAGTGCCTAGAACAAGGCTACTAAATTTAGCAAATAAAAATACAAGATACACAAATTTGTATTTCAGATAAATTTTCAGTAAAAGTATGCAATGTGTAGGACATACTTTAACTGAATTTCAGAAAAACAGTTAGTTTTATTAGTACGAATATGTCCCAAATATTGCATGAGACATACTAACAGTAACTATCTAATAGAGCTATGGTAAAAATTAATTAAAATGTTCCAAATACCACTCCATAGGTATGAAAATGATAATTATGATGATGAGATGATGATTACTAAAAAATTATTCATTGCTTAAGTGAAATCCAAATTAAACTGGGTGTCCTGTATTTTATCTGGCAACCTAGATCAATAAATTTCAAAACTGCTTACCATTTTGTTTGGAAAATGGATTTATGGCATTACTGAATTAGTAATTTAAGACATATCAATGAATCTAATTGTATCACTATGCAATCAATCATTTGACAGTTTAGAATATCAATATGGTTATGTTATTCAGTAGGAACTACATATACCCTAGAGTGGATGCTAGAGCTCTCACTTAAGAGCTAGGTGATGCTGAGCAACTTAAATAATGATCTACATAACCATGCTGCTGCTAAGTCACTTCAGTCATGTCTGACTCTGTGCGGCCCCACAGAGAGCAGCCCACCAGGCACCCCCGTCCCTGGGATTCTCCAGGCAAGACATAACCATAGACGTAATCATTTTTTGGGGAAAAAAAGTAAAATCTACAATACCCCTTATCTACAATTAAGAAGAGTAAGAAAATTTCTTACTGAAATTCAACATTGTGAATTTTTTATCCTTTATATTTGAGATTTTCAAATATAAAACAGTTTCTGGAAACAGTACCTATATTGCTTTCTAAATTTCAGTTGTCATCTGCAAAGGTGATTCTTGCAAAGGTGACATAGACTGATTAAATGAATTAGATGCTAAAAGGGGAAAAAGAGAGGTCAAAAATTTCTCCCAGGTGATCTCCTAAAACATAGGCCTTATTATCTTAATTCTCTCATCTCATTATCATTACTTATCAAGAAATGAACTAATTCACTCTAAATGTTTGAAATACTATTCATAATATGGTACATCTCAATTAATGTTAGCAATTATTCAAGTTAGCTGTTTTTTTTTTTATCTTTTCAAATGACCAATTTGAAATTATGAAATCACTCTTGATTCCTTAATAGCTCCTAAATGTTTTTTTTCTTTTTTTATATCTGTCTCCTAAAATCTTTTTCTCTAATGTGTTCTGTTCAAGTAGGAAAACATCCAAATTTTCTCCTTTACCTTTGTCATGTCAACAAAAAGTATTGCCCATTTTTATTATCTCTTATTCAGACTCACAATACATGTGTCTAAAGAATTATGTTTACTATTAAAAGTATTACATATATGTATACATATTTATTTATATTTAAAGAAATGTATACTTATTATTCAAACTTTAGAAAAATAGAAATTAGGAAGAAGAAAACATCACTCATATTTCTGAAGCCATAATATTAATATTCCCAACTAATATCTTGGTGTATATCCCTTCAGTGTTTTTGATGTATGAGTGTTATGCAGAGCCCTTCCATAGTTCTGTGGCCACACTGCATGTTCTACATTTTAGATCTTATCACGTGATAAACGCTTTTCCTGTCAACTGATATTTGTGGTTAGTTGCTAATGTGGATCTGCAGAATCTGTGTCTATAAAATGAAAGGATGGTAAACCTGACTGGATTAAATATTTGCAGCAGCCTCTAAAGTCCAAAGGCCCTTATTTGTTAGGTTTAACACACACACACACACACAAATCTCTCTCTGGAAGCCAGGACCCTTCCCATTGCAGCCCAGATGGTCAACACAGACTATGGCTCAGTCTTTCCAGAGAAACAGGAATCTACATACTTGCTCAATCCTAGGACTTCCTCAAGATTGTCCATTTGACTCAATTTAACCCTAATCCTGAGTGCACTCCACCTGCCCTACTGACCACTGGAGTTTCACTGGGAATAATTCCCTTGGCAAACTTGTGACAAGCAGAAATCAAGGTGTAGGCATCTCCCTACATCCCTCTGTTCTGTGATTTTATGCAGCTGATAGAACTTTCCACATATGGGGCATATAAACCATAGCCACAAGACATTCCTATCTATTTCTCTTCATTAGTCACTTTCCTTACCAATTTTAGAACCTTATTCAAAATTTTCCATACAAAAGTTTTCAATACTTTTCTTATTTAAAGTATTCCTTTCCAAGTAAAGTCAAATATTTATTCACTTTTCATCCCATTTAGTGCTTTTCAAACTGAGAAATACCAGTTTTATTTATAACCTATTTCAGACTAATAATTATACAAAATATAACAAAATAATTAGGAAACTGTAATCTTAAAAATTACAAATAAGAGCCCCATTTAAAAAATATTACTCAGCCATTAAAAAGAATACATTTGAATCAATTCTAATGAGGTGGATGAAGCTGGAACCGATTATACAGAGTGAAGTAACCCAGAAAGAAAAACACCAATATAGTATACTTACACATATATATGGAATTTAGAAAGATAGTAATGATAAACCTGTATGCGAGACAGCAAAAGAGACACAGATGTATAGAACAGCCTTTTGGACTCTGTGGGAGAGGAAGAGGGAGGGATGATTTGGGAGAATGGCAGTGCAACATGTATGATATCATAAGTGAAATGAACTGCCGGTCTAGGTAGGATGCTTGGGACTGAGGCACAGGGATAATCCAGAGAGATGGTATGGGGCAGGAGGGGGGAGGTAGGGGTCGGGATTTGGAGTTCATGTAAAAATTAATTAATAAAAATAAAAATAAAAATATTGAACATAGTAGATATAACAGTATCCTATGAAGTTGTTTTAAAATTTTTAATGCTCATTGTTAATTTTGATACTTATTGCATCAAGAAAGATAACAGTTTATAGACAAGCATGAGTCATGTTTAAGCTGGTTTTAGAAAAGGCAGAGGAACCAGAGATCAAATTTCCAACAACCGCTGGATCATCAAAAAAGCAAGAGAATTCCAGGAAAACATCTATTTCTGCCTTATTGCATGGCCAATTATTGCACAGTCAATTTATTGTGTGGATCACAATAAACTGTGGAAAATTCTGAAAGAGATGGGAATACCAGACCACCCAACCCACCTCTTGAGAAACCTGTATGCAGGTCAGGAAGCAACAGTTAGAACTGGACATGAAACAACAAACTGGTTCCAAATTGAAAAAGGAGTATGTCAAGGCTGTATATCGTCACCCTGTTTATTTAACTTATATGCAGAGTACATCAGAGCAACGCTGGGCTGGAAGAAGCACAAGCTGGAATCAACATTGCCGGGAGAAATATCAATAACCTTAGATATGCAGATGACACCACCCTTATGGCAGAAAGTGAAGAGGAACTAAAAAGCCTCTTGATGAAAGCCAAAGAGGAGAGTGAAAAAGTTGGCCTAAAGCTCAACATTCAGAAAACTAAGATGGGACCATGGCATCTGGTTCCATCACTTCATGGCAAATAAATGGGAAAACAGTGGAAACCGTGTCAGACTTTATTTTTTTGGCCCCAAAATCACTGCAGATGTTGATTGCAGCGATGAAATTAAAAGATGCTCACTTCTTGGAAGGAAAGTTATGACCAATCTAGACAGCATATTAAGCAGAGACATTACTTTGCCAATAAAGGTCCGTCTAGTCAAGGCTATGGTTTTTCCAGTGGTCATGTATGGATGCGAGAGTTGAACTATAAAAAAAGCTGAGCACTGAAGAATTGAGGCTTTTGAACTGTGGTGTTGGAGAAGACTCTTGAGAGTCCCTTGGACTGCAAGGAGATCCAACCAGTCCATCCTAAAGGAGATCAGTCCTGGATGTTCATTGGAAGGACTGATGCTGAAGCTGAAACTCCAATGCTTTGGCCACCTGATGGGAAGGACTGACTCATTGGAAAAGACCCTGATGCTGGGAAAGATTGGGGGCAGGAGGAGAAGGGGACGACGGAGGAGGAGATGGCTGGATGGCATCACCGACTAAATGGACATGGGTTTGGGTGGACTCTGGGCGTTGCTGATGGACAGGGAGGCCTGGAGTGCTTTGGGTCATGACTGAGAGACTGAACTAATGAGTCATGTATTTCACTTGAGCATCTGTATCTTAGATACAGACACACGCACACCATTGTGGGGATCATTGTGGGGGCCACTAGTGCTACATGGAAAAACACATGCTGGATAGTTTCCTTGTAATGCTTATTCTCCAGTGTTTTACTGTTTGTCTCATTTCTCTCAAATCTATGAGCTAATGAAGATAGGAATCTTGTCTTATGTATTCTGTAACCTACAACATATATTAAAATGCATTTCACAGCACATATGCCAAATAAATGGTGACTGACAGGTGTCACCATGTCAGAATTAACTGGCAGGCATAGTATTCAGCTAAATGTGGTAAGGCATTTATGTGATATTTTTAAAACATTACTTAAGTAGCTGTCTTAGATTGTGTTTCTTACAAACAGATTCTGGCACACAAAATTGCATATAGAAGATTTCTTGAGATGTGTGCTTGGGCAATATTTCTATGAGGCAGCAAGGAAGGTGGGATCAGGCACAGGGAAAGACCGATCTAGTGTTGTGACTATACCATCTTGACTGATCCTTGAACTGTCGGACTGAAATGGCTCTTAGCAGTCACCCCCAAATGTGGCAGTGATACTGGGCCATATCAGCCAATCACTGGTCACAGGCTGTGAGACAGGAGCCTGTGCAGGTTTTAGGCCAGTGTCTTATGTTTAAAAGGAGAACTCTGAAGCGGGGAGTATAGTTTACTGGGATAGGGGGCAAGTCCAGAAGCAGAGATAATTAGGAGCTATAATAATGAAAGCTCAGGACTAAGATGACATGAATCAGCTGGGTCATGGTGGAGGTGGTGAGAAGTGACTGGAATCAGAATATATGATGAAGTTACAACTGAAGGGGTTTATTGATGGGTTAGATGCGAGTGTCAGATAAAAATAGGCAGTGAAGACATTTTGAATGTAAGCTACCGGAAGCAGGGATTGGTCACTTGCTAAAATGGAAAGGATCACAGAAAATATTTATAAGTCGAGGTGGAAGAAGTGCTAAAGAATACATTATGTTCAGATACATTAAAGAAGCTTGCTTCCCTGGTGGCTCAGATGGTAAAGAATATGCCTGCAATGCAGACCTGGGTTCAATCCCTGAGTTGGAAAGATCCCCTGGAGAAGAGAATGGCAACCCACTCCAGTATTCTTGCCTGGAGAATCCCATGGACAGAGGAGCCTGACAGGCTACAGTCCATGGGGTCACAAAGAACCAGACTGACTGAGCAACTCACACTTTCTTTACAGGTAATAGGCAACTGATACTGACATTTACAATTCAAAAGAGAGAACCACACTGCAGGTACAATTGAAGAAACAACAAGCAGAGAGATACTTTCAAAAATCATGACATTTAATCTGGTCACTTAAGAAGTCGATATGGATAGAGAAAAGAATTAAGGAGTAAAACCTATGACATTCCAAATGACAGAAAACTGAGCATGAATTCACAAACAACTCAAAGAAAAGTAGCCAGTGAGGCAGATGAACCAAGAGCAATTAGTGTCATGGAAGCTAAGAGAAGTATTCCAGAAAGGAGAAAGTGATCATCTGTGGCAAATGCTGCTGAAATGTCAAGTAAATTAAGGACTGAAAATTAATCATTGGATTTAACAGTATCAAAATAATGCATATTCTTGAAAGAGGAGCATTTTTAAAGTAAATGAGACCAAATACCATCAGTTTAGTTCAGTTAGTCAGTCATGTCCAACTCTTTGCGACCCCATGGACTGCAGCACGCCAGGCTTCCCTGTCTATCACCAACTCCAGGAGCTTACTCAAACTCATGTCCATCGAGTCGTTGATGCCATCCAACCATCTCATCCTCTGTCGACCCCTTCTCCTCCTGCCCTCAATCCTTCCCAGCATCAGGATCTTTCCCAGTGAGTCAGTTCTTCATATCAGGTGGCCAAAGTATTGGAGTTTCAGCGTCAGCATCAGTCCTTCCAATGAATATTCAGGACTGATTTCCTTTAGGATGGACTGGTTGGATCTCCTTGCAATCCAAGGGACTCTCAAGAGCCTTCTCCAACACCACAGTTCAAAAGCATCAATTCTTCAGCGCTCAGCTTTCTTTATAGTCCAACTCTCACAAGGTAATGTCTTTTTATTTTTTTAATTAATTTTAATTTTTTAGTTTGTTTTGCTTTATAATACTGTATTCGTTTTGCTATACATTGACATGAATCAGCCACGAGTGTACATGAACTCTCAATCCCGACCCCCACCTCCCCCCTCCCACCCCACACCATCTCTCTGGATTATCCCCATGCATCAGTCCCAAGCATCCTGCATCCTGCATCGAACCTAGACCAGCAATTCGTTTCACTTATGATATCACACCTTACACTGCCACTCTCCTAAATCATCCCACCCTCTCCCTCTCCCACAGAGTCCAAAAGGCTGTTCTATACATCTGTGTCTCTTTTGCTGTCTTGTGTACAGGTTTATCATTACCATCTTTCTAAATTCCATATATATGTGTGAGTATACTGTATTGGTGTTTTTCTTTCTGGGTTCCTTCACTCTGTATAATCGGCTCCAGCGTCATCCACCTCATTAGAACTGATTCAAATGTATTCTTTTTAATAGCTGAGTAATACTCCATTGTGTATATGTACCACAGCTTTCTTATCCATTCATCTGCTGATGGACATCTAGGTTGCTTCCATGTCCTGGCTATTATAAACAGTGC
>SJXQ01003748.1:71644-104487 GCA_006408695.1 Aepyceros melampus
TCATCCACCTCATTAGAACTGATTCAAATGTATTCTTTTTAATAGCTGAGTAATACTCCATTGTGTATATGTACCACTGCTTTCTTATCCATTCATCTGCTGATGGACATCTAGGTTGCTTCCATGTCCTGGCTATTACAAACAGTGCTGCAATGAACATTGGGGTACACATGTCTCTTTCAATTCTGGTTTCCTTGGTGTGTATGCCCAGCAGTGGGATCGCTGGATCATAAGGCAGTTCTATTTGCAATTTTTAAAGGAATCTCCACACTGTTCTCCATAGTGGCTGTACTAATTTGCATTCCCACCAACAGTGTAAGAGGGTTCCTTTTTCTCCAGGTTTTAACTGTCGCTTTTTGACCTGCATACAGAGTTCTCAGGAGTCAGGTAATGTGGTCTGGTATTCCCATCTCTTAAATAATTTTCCACAGTTAGTTGTGTTGTTCCACACAGTCAAAGGCTTTAGCATACTCTGTGAAGCAGAAGTAGATGGTTTCTTTTTTTTTTGTTTTGGAATTCACTTGCTGTTTCTATGATCTATGTTATGTTCACAATTTGGTTTCTGTGCCTTTTCTGAATCCAGTTTTTACATCTGGAAGTCCTTGGTTCACATGCTGTTGAAGCTATCTTGAAGGATTTTGAGCCATTAGTTTGGTAGCATGTGAAATGAGTGTAATTATTTGGTAATTTGAACATTCTTTAGCATTGACCTTCTCTGGGATTGGAATGAAAACTGACATTTTTCAGTCCTTTGGTCACTGCTAAGTTTTCCAAATTTGCTGGTATATTGAGTGTAGCACTTTAAAAGTATCAATTTCTAGAATTTGAAATATCTCAGTTGGAATTCCATGACCTACACTAGTTTTGACAATAGTAATGCTTCCCAAGGCCCTCTTAATGTCACCCTCCAGGATGTCTGGTTCTAGGCTAGTGACCCCACCATCGTGGTTATCTGAGTCATTAAGAACTTTTTATACAGTACTTCTGTGTATTCTTGCCACCTCTTTTTAATCTCTTCTACTTCTGTTAGGTCCATACTGTTTCTGTCCTTTATTGTGTCAATCTTTGCATGAAATGTTCCCTTGGTATCTCTAATTTTCTTGGAGAGATCTCTAGTCTTTTCCTATTCTATTGTTTTTCTCAATATCTTTGCGTTGTTCACTTAAGAAGGCATTCTTATCTTTTCTTACTCTTCTCTGGGACTCTGCATTCAGTTGGGTGTATCTTTCCCTTTCTCCTTTGCCTTTGCTTCTCTTTTTTTCTTAGCTATTTGTAAGGTCTCCCCAGACTACTTTTTTGCCTTCTTGCATTTCTTTTTCTTGATAATGGTTTTGGTCACTGTCTCCCTTGCAGTCTTATGAACCTCCATCCATAGTTCTTCAGGCACTCTATCAGTTCTAATTCCTTGAATCTTTTGTCACTTCTACTGTATAATCATAAGGGATTTAGGTCATAGCTGAAAGGTTGATTATATTCTTTGCAGATGAAAATGGAGAAGCTCTATACAGATAGGAGAAAAAGACCAGGAACTGACTATGGCTCAGACCATGAACTCCTTATGGCAAAATTCAGATTTAAATAGAAGAAAGTAGGGAAAACCACTGGACCATTTAGGTATGACCTAAATCAAATTCCTTACGATTATACAGTGGAAGTGACAAAGAGATTCAAGGGATTAGATCTTATAGAGAGAGTACCTGAAGAACTATGGACAGAAGTTCATGACATTGTACAGCAGGTGGGGATCAAAACCATTGCCAAGAAAAAGAAATGCAAAAAGGTAAAATGGTTGTCTGAGGAGGCTTTACAAATAGCTGAGAAGAGAAGAGAAAGGCCAAGGAGAAAAGGAGAGATATATCCATCTGAATGCAGAGTTCCAAATAAGAGCAAGGAGAGATAAGAAAGCCTTCCTATGTGATCAATGCCATGAAGTAAACAAAAACAAAAAGAAAAAAGAATGGGAAGGACTAGCGATTTCTTCAAGAAATTTGAGATACCAGGGTAATATTTCATACAAAGATGGGCACAATAAAGGACAGAAACTATGTTGACCTAACCAAAGCAGAAGATATCAAGAAGAGGTGGCAAGAACACACAGAAGAGCTATACAAAAAAGGATCTTAATGACCCAGATAACCAAGACTGAGTGATCACTCACCTAGAACCAGATATACTTGAGTGGGAAGTCAAGTGGGCCTTAGTGAGCATCACTGCGAATAAAGTTAGTAGAGGTGATAGAATTCCAGCTGATATATTTCAAATCCTGAAAGATGATACTGTGAAAGTAGTGAATTTATTATGCCAGCAAATTTGGAAAATTCAGCAGAGGCCACAGGACTGGAAAAGGTCATTTTCATTCCAATCCCAAAGAAGGTCAATTCCAAAGATTGTTCAAACTATGACACATTTGCACTTATCTCACATACTAGCAAAGTAAAGCTCAAAATTCTCCAAGCAAGGCTTCAAAAGTACATGAACTGAGAACTTCCAGATGTTTGAGCTAAATTTAGAAAAGGCCGAGGAAGCAGAGATCAAATTGCAACATCTGTTGGATCATTGAGAAAGCAAGAGAATTCCAGAAAAACATCTTTGTCTGCTTCATTGACTATTCCCAAGCCTTTGACTGTATGGCTCTCAACAAACTGTGGAAAATTCTTCAAGAGATGGGAATACCAAATTACCTTACCTGCCTCCTGAGAATATGCAGGTCAAGAAGCAACAGTTAGAACCACTCATGGAACAAAGGACTGGTTCCAAATTGGGAAAGGAGTACATCAAGGCTGTATATTATCACCCTTCTTATTCAACATGTGCAGAATACATCATGTGAAATACCTGGCTGAATGAAGTACAAGCTGAAATAAAGATTGTTGAGAGAAATATCAATAACCTCAGATATGCAGATGGCACCACCTTTATGGCAGAAATCAAAGAGGAACTAAGGAACCTCTTGATGAAAGTGAAAGAGGAGAGTGAAAAAGCTGGCTTAAAACTCAACATTCAAAACACGAAGGTCATGGCATCTGGTTCCATCACTTCATGGCATTTAGATGGGGAACAAACAGTGACAGAGATTATTTTCTTGGGCTCCAAAATCACTGTAGATGGTGACTTCAGCCATGAAATTCAAAGACACTTGCTCCTTAGATGAAAAGCTATGACCAACCTAGATTGTATATTAAAAAGCAGAGACATTACTTTGCCAACAAGGTTCATCTAGTCAAAGCTGTGGTTTTCCCAGTAGTCAGGTATTGATATGAAAGTTGGACCATAAAGAAAGTTGAGTGCTGAAGAATTGTTGCTTTTGAACTGTGGTGTTAGAGAAGACTCTTGAGAGTCCCTTGGACTGCAAGGAGCTCAAACCATCAATCCTAAAGGAAATCAATCCTGAATATTCATTGGAAGAACTGATACTGAAGCTGAAGCTCTGGTACTTTGGCCACCCGATGTGAAGAACAGACTGCTTAAAAAGAGTTTTTGCTGAAGGCAGGAGGAGAACGGGATGACAGAGGATGAGATGGTTGGATAGCATCTCTGACCTGATGGATGTGAGTTTGACCAACCTCGGGAGTTGGTGATGGACAGGAAAACCTGGTGTGTTGCACTCCATGGGGGTCACAGAAAGTTCTATACGACTAAACAACTGAACTGAACAGAATGACCTCGTGCTTTCCCCCAGTTTATTCAATTTAAGTCTGAATTGTCTAATGAGTTCATGATCTGAGCTGCAGTCATCTCCTTGTCTTGCTTTTGCTGATTGTATAGAGCTCAATCTTTGGCTGCAAAGAATATAATCAATCTGATTTCAGTATTCACCTCCTGGTAATGTTCACATGTAGAGTCATCTCGTGTTGTTTAATAAGGGTGTTTCCTATGACTGGTGTGTTCTCTTGGCAAAATCTGTTAACCTTTGCCCTGATTTATTTGGTACTCCAAGACCAAACTTCCTCGTTTCTCCAGGTATCTCTTGATTTCCTACTTTTACATTCCAGTCCCCTATGGTGAAAAGGACATTGTTTTTTACGTTCTTTTTTAGAAGGTCATGTAGGTCTTCATAGAACCGTTCAATTTTCACCTTTTTCAGTGTTAGTGGTTGGAGTGTAGACTTGGGTTACTCTGATGTTGAATGGTTTGCCATGGCAATGAACTGAGATCATTCTGTTATTTTTGAAATAGCACACAAGTACTGCATTCTGGATTCTTTTGTTGATTATGAGGGCTATTCCATTCCTTCTAAGGGATTCTTGCCAAAGTAGTAGACATAATAGTCATCTCATATAAATTCTCCCATTACCAAGCATTTTAGTTCACTGATTCCTTAAATGTCAATGTTCACTCTTGCCATCTCCTATTTGACCATATTCTATTTACTTTGATTCATAGACCTAACATTCAGGGTTCTTATGCAGTATTGTTCTTTACAGCATCAAACTTTACATTCACCACGAGACACATCCACAACTGGGCATCGTTTCCACTTTGTCTCAACCTCTTCATTTTTCTGGTGCTACTTTGCTCTTTTCCAGTAGTGTATTGGATACCTACTAACCTGGGGGCAGGGCTTATCTTCCAGTTTCATAATTTTTGCCTTTTCATGGGATTCTCAAGGCAAGAATACTGAAGTGGTTTGTCATTCCTTTCTCCAGGGGACCAAATTTAACTGAGAATGAAAATTAAATGTTCATTTGAATAGATGGCAGAAAAAAGAATGGTTTTAAACAAAAGTTATTGTTTATTTTTGAAGGCAAAAATCTCTGGAAAGTGGAAATAGAAAAACACTTACTCCACCATCTAAAGATATATCTGAAAAAAACTGAAGCTAATGTAATGACTTAATTTTAAAGAAATAACAGATTTATCCCCAAAATCAGAAATAAAGGAAGGATGTCTTCTCTCACCATTGCCAGTTAGCATTCTACTGGAAATCTTTTCCATTTGAATAAGGTAAGACATCGAAGTGAAATGTTAGAACAGTTAGAATATTGACAGGTCAATAGATAAATGTATTTTAATGATGGCCAGAAAAATTAAAACCCTATTGATAATATGCAACAAATTAATGAGATTCTGAAACATTATGATATGTGAAAAATGACAGACATTAAAAAAAACAACAACAACAGTGAATCCTCTATGATTCCAGTTGTATAAATTTGTAGAACAATGAAACCCAATCTTTGGTGATTGCTATAGGCTGAATATTTGTTGTTTAGTTGGTAAGGCACATCTGACTTTTTGCGACCTCTGGACTATAGCCTCTCAGGCTTCTCTGTCTATGGCATTTTCCAGGCAAGAATACTGGAGTGGGTTGCCATTTCCTTCTCCAGAGGATCTTTCAGACCCAGGGATTGAACCCACATCTGCTTGGCAGGGGGATTATTTACCACTAAGCCACCTGGGAAGACCCAGACTGTTTCAGTTCAATTCAGTCCTTCAGTCATGTCCGACTCTTTGCGATCCCATGAATCGCAGCACGCCAGGCCTTCCTGTGCATCATCAACTCCCGGAGTTCACTCAGACTCATGTTCATCGAGTCAGTGATGCCATCCAGCCATCTCATCCTCTGTCTTCCCCTTTTCCTCCTGCCCCCAATCCCTCCCAGCATCAGAGTCTTTTCCAATGAGTCAACTCTTTGCATGAGGTGGCCAAAGTACTGGAGTTTCAGCTTTAGCATCATTCCTTCCAAAGAAATCCCAGGGTTGATCTCCTTCAGAATGGACTGGTTGGATCTCCTTGCAGTCCAAGNATTTGTTGAGTTTACTTAACTGTTCATAAGCCATTCTAATCTATGTCTTTTAATTTTTTGTTTCATAATGGTTAGTATTACCATACTTGAATTGTTGCCTCTCTTTTTTCTTTTTGGTCAAATGGGGTAAAGGGAAAGAAAGGAGGATCAAACAGTTTTTTTCCCAAGATCATTTTCCAAGATTCTCTGCTGACAAGACCTTTATTCATGTAATGTTTCTCTTTGATTGTGTCTGTGTATTTGTAAGGGTTCATGCAGAAGGTGTCAGTATAGCATAACAGCTTTTATGCATTCTGGAATCACAGTGGTATTGTGGCTCTTACACTTACTAGTGTGTGACCTCAAACAAATTACCTAATCTGTCTGCTCACACGGCCTACATGTGGGTAACATGTCAGCCTCACACAGACGCCATGAGAATGATATGGAGTCAACATAGAAAGTGCCTAGAGAATAGGAACTTCCTGCTGAATTAATGGAGTCACTCAAATAATCACAGTTTCTAATCTCCTTGAGCCCATTATGTAGATTTGTCTTTAGGAAAAGGAGCTCCTTACAACCAACACTTGAAATTCAGCAATTCTGCTCTTGTGGCTTAGAATGTGGGGAGGCTGATCTAAGTCTACTGCCTTCCCACCTTCACCACCCACTGCCTAATTATTTACAGGAAAAATAATTGCAGGCTTCTTAGCATAGTGTTTAACAGCAACTGGTTCATTCCCTATTTCCAAACTTTTTCCATCCCTTAACATGGTTATGCTCCAGTTTTCTAACTTCAATATGTTGAGTGGATGGCTGCTTCTTGCCTCAAGGTGCCTCCTTAGGGCAGAATGAATTGTGCATAAACCATAGGAGCCCACATTTGATCACCCTGAACATCCTTTCCAAATATGGTGAAAATTTCAGAAATGTGTATGCTAATATTTGCAGCTGTTTTTTGATTCTGGGGCTAATATGAGAATGTTTTAACTGTATAATTGAAAAAAAGATAATATGACCTCTCTAATGCACAGATACTCACCCTATTCATTAATGTTTCATCACCAATGTGAAAAAGTCACCATATTGCAAGAAACAAATGTATCACATCGACACATTGCATACTTCAGACTTACACAATATGACATGCCATAATTTTCTCAATAAAAGATAAGTTTTAAAAATTCTCAGTTATTTATTTCTTTCCTGTATTTTGATAGGTAATTTTTTAAAGATTTAAATGTAATATTAGACATACCAATTAAAACTACAGTTCAAAAATGCACTAGATGCAGACAAATACTATTTGATTCCACTTATATCAGGTAGCTAGAATAGTCAAATTCAAAGAGTCAGAAGGTATATTGGTAGATGCCAGAAGCCAGGGGGTGGGTACGAGGAGGAACGGGGAGTGAGTGTTTAATGGCAGGAGAACTTCAGTTTAGGAAAGTAAAAACTTTGGGAGATAGATGACAGTGAGAGTTGCACAACAATGTGAAGGTATTTAGTGCCATTGAACTGTACAGTTAAATATGGTTAAAACAGTGTGTTTTACATTGTATTTTATATTATATATTTTGCCATAATAAAAAACAATTCAAAAAATGCATTGGCTCTTAACATTTATGTTACAAGAACTGATTTTTCTTTTTTTAATTAGAGGCTTAATAGAGGACTGCATATAATATTAGACATACCAATTAAAACTACAGTTCAAAAATGCACTAGATGCAGACAAATACTATTTGATTCCACTTATATCAGGTAGCTAGAATAGTCAAATTCAAAGAGTCAGAAGGTATATTGGTAGATGCCAGAAGCCAGGGGGTGGGTACGAGGAGGAACGGGGAGTGAGTGTTTAATGGCAGGAGAACTTCAGTTTAGGAAAGTAAAAACTTTGGGAGATAGATGACAGTGAGAGTTGCACAACAATGTGAAGGTATTTAGTGCCATTGAACTGTACAGTTAAATATGGTTAAAACAGTGTGTTTTACATTGTATTTTATATATATATTTTGCCATAATAAAAAACAATTCAAAAAATGCATTGGCTCTTAACATTTATGTTACAAGAACTGATTTTTCTTTTTTTAATTAGAGGCTTAATAGAGGACTGCATTCTTCTTATCTTTCTCCTTCACCGTCTTCTCCCTCTCTTTCTCCTCTTTCTTAATTGTTGTCTTCTTTTTGCTAAGTAACAACTATCAACAGCAACAACCATAAAATCCTAGTCACTAATCTTTATTGCTCTCATTTGCTAGAGAACAATAAATGTTTTTTCTTGGACAGGGGTAGGTGAGTCTGACATTTCATTAAATGTCTTTAATGCCTACCCAGTGTCAAACACCCTTAGATGCTTTCTACAACTCTGTGGAAAAAGTGAGGCTCAGAAGGTTAAACAAAGTGTTCTGGGGAGGCAGATGGGAGGGGAGTTCAGGATTGGGAACTCATGTACACCCATGGCGGATTCATGTCAATGTGTGGCAAAACCAATACAGTAAAGTAAAATAGAGTAAAAATTAAAATTAAAAAAATAAAAATAAAAAAGGAAAAAAAAAAAACTTAAAAAAATAAAAGTTCCCCAAATCTCCAAGAAAAAATAAAAGCGTTCTAAGTCTTTCAACTGAGAAAGGTACTTCATCTCAGTGTAAATCAAGCCCCCATCAACACACAGCTCAAAGACTAGGAAGCAGTAGTATAATGTAAAGATCAATCAAGAGATGCGAAAATGAAAAGAAGTCCTAAATGATAGAGATGGAGCAAGACTCCATAAAAACATGGCACTTGAGATGAATTCTTGGATATGTATGAAGGTGAGTAACCGGAAAAGGGAGGAAGGCCCTCTAGGGAGAGTGGAACATGGTCCACAGCCCCACTTCCCAGGAGAGCATGGAGAGCGTGTGTTCTTGTTCCACAAGCATGGAGAGCTTGTGTTCTTGTGAGCAGGTGGCAGGTAAGCTGGTTTACAGATGTTCAAAGATGCAGACAGTAAATGGAGGTGGACCTGATGCCCGTAAAGCCTTGAACACACGCTAAGAATCTGCACTTTCTTGTTGCTGTTGGTAATGAAGCTGAAGGCAGGGGGTGGTGAGGCTGGGGTGGGGATGATCTCTGGATGGCATATTACTATTTTGAGAATGAAGGTTTCTGAGGGTGATCTGGTCCAGTCAGCATTTTAAGAAGCCAGTGCTAGATGCTTCACTTTGTTATGTACTTGTCTGTGACCTCACAAATACATGCTTGACTTACCTACAGGTGAATATCTTTAACACCATTTTCTTTAACCATCTAGAGTACAGAGTCACTAACTAAAAGATTAGTTAGGAGTGTTGGTAGATTCAGTGTCAACTAATAAGTTTATTCAATATTTATAATTATTCGATAAGTTACAGCTTTACATATACGTGACAGAACTCTGAACTATTTCCTCGGTGATGTGTGACAACGGTCAGACTATGCTTGGCCTCATGTTGCCATCACAGACCATTAAGTGCCAGGCCTCAGGGGAGCTGAATCTGTTATCTTATAAGCACCTTTAGGATTTCCTCAGCATAAGAAAAGCATCCAACTGATGGCTGATAGGCCCCAAATGCCAGGGTCCTAAAAGAAGTTTTGAAAGCAGGGCATTTTCACAGCTTATGAATTGGCCATGACAGAACTGTCAGTAACCACCTTTTAAATGCCTCCCTGGGATTTCAGGTTTTCATTTTGGAAGGTCTGTTTTCATTTTATATCCAGTTAAATTATGGTGATGCTTCAGCTTTTTCCTTTAATAATGTTGTAAATCTATTTCAAAGACGAATGCCTGGGCTTTGTGGCTCCTCCTTAGAGTTGTCACTCTGGAGCGTGGCTTTGGCCCCTGTAAAGCCACTTTCCCAGGATGAGATTATTTGTGAATGGGAAACGGTGGGGCATCCAGCCGAGCAATCATGCCACTGAGACCCCCTCAAAACCTTGACCTTCTTTGGATATTCTGCCCATTAGATGGATTGTAGTTGTTTGATAATTTCAATTCCTGCAGCCTAGAATAATGAGCAACAATGCCCAATGAAGGTTATGAGTATAGCTCCACATACATTTGAATAGAAATCCCCAGAAAAACAAACAAAACGACCTGTCTCTATTAAATATGTTTATGTTCTTTGCAATTAAAAAAAGACTACAGCATAAAAGAAAATATTACCTTCTCATCCTGTTGCCTTGTTTTTTGTTTTTTGTTTTTGCAAAAAATCTTTTTTATAGTTGATTTAATCAGTAATATTACAATAGCTGCATTACTCACTAAGGACATAAAGTACAGCTAGTCACTACCACACAGACTTCTCTTTGTGAGAGGGAAGAGTAATGATCTGAAGATACAGATTACAGCAATAACATAAGTGAGCTATAATTTGAAGGCCTAAATGCCACTGCTGTGAGCAGAAATGGGAGTTTTGCTAATGCCAATACTTTCAATTAAATGGGCTGAAGATTGTCTGGTATACTCATAATAGTGCCCAATTTATTCACGAGGCAGGTCTAGGTACCTGAATGCTGACACCAAACTCCTATTTTCCCTCCTCTCTTGCACTTCTTTAAATGATTAAAATAAACATTGTTTCTGACATTGTCACTAAAGCCCCATGCAGGATACAGTGTATACAGGGCCCAGAAGCGTCTTTAGACCATCAAGCATCAGCTTCCTGGAAGGTGCTGAATAAACTAAACCAAAAATATAAACCCTCGGTTGATGTCTTTGAACTTCTCAGCAAACATTCTTCATACATATTTAATAGCTCCATTGAGACTGTTACTGTTTGGAGAGGTTCCAAGCATTATTTCCATTCCATTAATTAGTAAGCTTTCAGAGTGTCTACTCCTTAACCCAAAATGATTGAGTCTATTAATGCCTTCCCACTTACTGACCTGCACGCTAATTGAGTTTGTATATAGATTAAAAGAAAAAGTGTGTTTTCAGAAATTGTTCAAAATATATGACTGTCATTTAAATTCCTTGTAGCCGGAGAAAATGGCATGTCAAAATGGTGACACTAAACATCTTGTCTGAATTGACTTTTTAAAACACAATGTGAACAAACAAAGTTACAGAGGCTGGAAAAAAAGAAGCTGAAATAGATTTTTCAATGCAAAAGCACACTGTCTTCTTTAAAGGGGGAATAAACACTGTGGCTATATTAATATCTTATTCTGCCAGTTTCTAGCTCTCCTTCATGTGGTAAATATATTTATAGAAGGAAAACATAAATTTCTTGTATTTAGAAACAGAAAGCTGAAACACAGAATATCTTATCAATATTATTTAGTTCTACTCAAGGAAGAAAGCTAAATGTTTCTTAACATTCTTTGATAAACATACTTAAAAATGGTGAAGTATTTCCAATGGGGGGTACATTACCCCCTGAGCAAAGTAAAATTTATACCTTCATATATATGTTGTTAAGATAAAATAGAACTAATGAATTTTATCTTTATGTGGTTCAACTTGAGAAACTGATCTTATAATTTTCATATTTATTCACCTCTTTGCTATCCTACAGACTGTGGTCAAATTAAAATTCTTAAACCTCTAGACTAATATAGAATGAATGAAAGCATTTTCTACAAAATGATGCATTAATGATTGTTTTGACCCAGCACATACGGAGTTATAGAAATGCTATGTAGTGTACATGTAAGACATTTCTTTTACATGGTCATTTCCATCAAAGAATGTAAGCTAAATTGAGATTATAGAAAGTCCCATTTTCCTGTTCCTCCTACCATTTTCCCCTAATAATCATGTCCAGAGTTCTCAGTAGTACTTTCTTAGTTTCCCCCAAATTTTCCCTTAAATAATTAAAATTAAAGAATAAATGGCTTGAATTCACTCATATTTAGTATTTAATTTGATTTTTAACCTGAGAATGTAATAGGCAAACTCTTAGATAGTAATGACAAATAGAATCCTCTCCAGGCTTTCTCAGGCATGGCCTTCTAATTAATTGATCCTGGCTTTAAATTATACAAGAAAGTAACCTAGAGGCTATTTTTGCATATTCTATGAAGACATTACTTCTAATATGACCTAAATCTGATAATGCCAGTATTCAAAAGACATGAACAAAAAGACACAAGATGAATTAAAAATCAAAGATCAACACAAGAATATTAAGGACTTTTAATTTCTACAATATCTACTATTGCTTGAGAAAACATGACTAGATGACTTCAGGGGAATGTTAAAGATATTAAAAAAGGAATTTCTGTACTATATGCAAAACAAAAAAAGCAAGGAAGGGAGAGAGTCACTGGTAAAAAGAGAACAGTTTCTTAATAAAGATGTCAATAGGATTTTTAAGTATCATAAGCTCACTCTAAAATAAAATATGTTTTAATTTTATCTAAAATAGAACAATCAAGAAAATTCAGAAAATGAAAAACAAATGTGGACCACTCCTATATAAAGTATCAAGTTACACTAATTAATACAGTTTATTTTTTCAGAGTATAAATAAATGAAATATAGACTAAAACAATGGAAAACATCAATGAAACTAAAATCCAGTTCTTTGAAAAGATAAGCAAAATTGATAAACCTTTAGACAGACTCATCAACGAAAAACAGGAGAGAGCCCAAATCAATAAAGTGAGAAATGAAAAAAGAGAAGTTATAATGGACACCACAGAAATACATAGGACCATAAGCGACTACTATAAGCAACTGTGAGTGAGTGAGTGAGTGAAGTCACTCAGTCGTGTCCGACTCTTTGCAACCCCATGGACTGTAGCCCACCAGGCTCCTCCATCCATGGGATTCTCCAGGCAAGAATCCTAGAGTGGGTTGCTATTTCCTTCTCCAGGGGATCTTCCCAACCCAGGGATCGAACCCGGGTCTCCCATATTGCAGGCATAAAATGGACAACCTGAGCAATTTAGTACTGATAGAAGGATGAAAAAGGAGGTCATTATACCTATTAAAATTAAAAGTGCATATGCCATTTAGCCCAATAATTACATTTCTAGTGACATATACTGTTTCATACAAATATGAAATAATATATGTTAAAATATTCACTGAAAACTTTTGAAAACATATAAATGTATATGAATAGCGGAGTGGTTAAGTAAACTATGGTTCTATATGCTATGTGGAAATATATAAAAAATATATTATTAAACAAAAAGCATGTGATGAACAAATGTCTATAATACACTCTCATAACACTAGTATACCATAAGCAAAGCAATTAAATATATACATGTATATATGTATAAAATATAAATGTACTCACATCATTTCTAAAATGATAGAAAATGTAGTTAGCAATAGATTCTAGGAGAACTGAGCGAGTGGGAGACGAGACTGGAGAGGATGAAAAGGTCACAAGTTGTTGCAGTCTGTTCCCTCCTTTTCCAAAGGGATAAACATGTGATTATTCCATATGTGCTTGGCAGCCAAACCAAGAGTGGGCACGTAATGAGAGTTAGGCGTTTTGGATGTAAATATTAGTCATATGTGCAATTTGGGGGAGATGCCATTAAAAGGACAGAGAGATGCATGCGCTTACTTAGTCCCTTCCCCTACCCATAGACTGAAATGTGAAGATTCAAACTGGATTTCCAGTATCTACCTTGGCTTATGAGTTACAACGCTAAAGAGCAGTGCAGCAAAATGTGAAAAGGTTGGAAATCTGCAAATCATGCATCATTGTACTGACCCTGGATTGTTCATTTCTGGAGTCTTTCAAGCCACTGGTGATCTTGGGTTTCTATAAATCTGAGTTTACATGATCCTAACTAATATATAAGTTGGAATCAAGATGGCTGGGGAAAATATCAATAACCTCAGATATATAGATGACACCACCCTTATGGCAGAAAGAAAAGAGGAACTGAAGAGTCTCTTGATGAAAGTGAAAGAGGAGAGTGAAAAAGCTGGCGTAAAGTTCAACACTCAGAAAACGAAGATCATGGCATCCGGTCCCATCACTTCATGGCGAATAGATGGGGAAACAATGGAAACAGTGAGAGACTATTTTCTTGGGCTCCAAAATCACTGCAGGTGGTGACTGCAGCCATGAAATTAAAAGATGCTTGCTCCTTGGAAGAAAAGTTATGACCAACTTAGCATATTAAAAACCAAACACGTTACTTTGCCAAAAAGGTCCATCTAGTCAAAGCTCTGGCATCTCCAGTAGTCATGTATGGATGTGAGAGTTGGACTGTGAAGAAGGCTGAGCGCCGAAGAATTGATGCTTTTGAACTGTGGTATTGGAGAAGACTCTTGAGAGTCCCTTGGACTGCAAGAGATCCAACCAGTCAATCTTAAAGGAAATTGGAAGGACTGATGCTGAAGCTGAAACTCTAATACTTTAGGATGGACTGGTTGGATCTTGCATTCCAAGAGACTCTCAAGAGTCTTCTCCAACACTACAGTTCAAAACCATCAATTCTTTGGCACTCAGCTTTCTTCACAGTCCAACTCTCACATCCATACATGACCACTGGAAAAACCACAGCCTTGACTAGACAGACCTTTGTTGGCAAAGTAATGTCTCTGTTTTTCAATATGCTATCTAGATTGATCATAACTTTCCTTCCAAGGAGTAAGCGCCTTTTAATTTCATGGCTGCATATAGTTTCAGTGAAAAGTTAAAGTTGCTCAGTCATTTGACTCTTTGCGACCTCATGGACTATAGCCTGCCAGGCTCCTCTGTCCATGGAATTATCCAGGCAAGAATACTGGAGTGGGTAGCCGTTCCCTTCTCCAGGGAATCCAGGGACTGAACTGAGGTCTCCTGCATTGCAGGCAGATTCTTCACCATCTAAGCCACAAATCTCAATTTTGGTGGGGAGCAGGGTGGCTCAGATGGTAACGTGCCTGTCTGCAATGCAGGAGACCAGGGTTCGATCCCTGGGTTGGGAAGATCCCCTGGAGAAGGATATGGCAGCCCATTCCAATATTGCCTGGAAAATCCCATGGACGGTGGAGCCTGGTAGGCTACTGTCCATGGGGTCGCAAAGAGTCGGACACAACTGAGCGACTTCACTTCACTTCAGGGAACTGACACATGAATGTAACTAGAGACACTCACCAAGGTGTGTTTAAGTCTTACAAACATAATTATGAGTGAAAGAAGGAAAATATAGAGCATGATTATATAAATCTTAACATGGGAAAGACTAAATCAAACTGTTTAGAAACTCATGTGTGATTGGTAAACTACTTTTTTTTAAGCAAGGAAATAAAATTCAAATAGTGGTTAACTTGGTTGTGGAGGGAAGAGGGAAGGAGGCTTTAACATGAAACAATCATTGGCGGGCCTCTGGGAAGTTGATATATATTTTTTTCTTGACTTAGTAGAGGATACACAGGTGTTCACTTTATAATTACTCATTATATAATATGTTATGTTTAAGTCTTTTTCTCTATGTGTATTTTATTTCATAATTTTAAAGAAAAAAAAAGATTTTAAGTGCTCCAGGCAAAGGGGATAAAATGTATAAAGATACAAAGGCAAGTGATAGTATCAAGTCATGTGGAAATCAAAGACATTCATTATGGCTAGAGGGAAGAGTGTCAGGGAGTTGCAGGTGGGAAGTGACAAGGGATGAAGTTAAAGTCAAACATAAGCTTCATAAAATTGACTTTGAAATCCTGGTACAGTCTGAAGTCAAGAAACCCCCAGCTCCATTTTACTACCACTGCTTTGGCTCCTTGGGGTCTTTTGTGTTTCCATACAAACTGTGAAATTTTTTGTCTTAGTTCTTTGAAAAATGCCATTGGTAACTTGATAAGGATTGCACGGAATCTGTAGATTGCCATGGAAGTATATTCATATTTACAGTGTTAATTATTCCAATACAAAAATATGGTGTATCTTTCCATCTGTTTGTGTCATCTCCAGTTTCTTCTTACAGTTTTCAGTGTAAAGGTTTTTTGTCTCCTTAGGTAGGTTTATTCCAACGTATTTTATTCTTTTGGATGCTTGGGTACCCATGTAAATGGGATTGTTTCCTTGATTTCTCTAATATTTTGCTATCGTGTATCAAAATGCAACAGATTTCTATATATTGACTTTGCATTCTGCAACTTTACTGAACTCATTTATTAGTTCAAATAGTTTTTTTGGTGGTGTCTTTAGGATTTTCTGTGAATAGTATCATGTCATCTGCAAACAGTGACAGTTTTACTTTTCTTTATGATTTGTATTCCTTTTATTTCTTTTTCTTCTGATTGCCATTCCAAAACTATGTTGAATAAATGTGGTGAAAATGGACGTCCTTGTCTTGTTCGTTATTTTAGAGGGAATGTGCTTTCAGCTTTTCACTGCTGAGAATGATGTTTGTTAACTGTGGTTTGTCATATATGGCCTTTATCATGTTCAGTTCAGTTCAGTCACTCAGTCGTGTCTGACTCTTTGCCACCCCATGAATCACAGCACACCAGGCCTCCCTGTCCATCACCAACTCCCAGAGTTCACTCAGACTCACGCCCATCGAGTCCGTGCTGCCATCCAGCCATCTCATCCTCTGTCGTCCCCTTCTCCTCCTGCCCCCAATCCCTCCCAGCATCAGAGTCTTCTCCAGTGAGTCAACTCTTTCTCACTTTATGGACAGCTTTTTACTATAAATGGGTGTTGAATTTTGTCAAACGCTTTTTTGCATCTATTGAGATGATCATATGGTTTTTATTCTTCAGTTTGTTACTATGTTGTATCCCATTGATTTGTGGATACTGAAGAATTCTTACATCCTTGGGATAAATCCCTCTTGATAATGGTGGATGATCATTTCAGTATATTATTGGATTCAGTTTGAAATCCTATTAAGATTTTTGGAAGTTATCATAAGTGCCATCTTAAGTAGAAGCCATTGAAAGGCTTTAAACAAAACAAACATTTTATTCTGGCTTCTGAGTGAGGAATGGATTAAGAATGAGCAAGGATATTGGCAGGAAGGCGAATTAGGTAGCTATTATAGTATTTCAGAAGAAAAGGGGTGATAATCGGAACTAGGGAAATGGCAGAAAGGATAGCAAGTACTGGGCAGATTCCACAGCTACAAAAAGGAAGAATTGATAGGACTTGATGAATTACTGGATATGGTGGTGATGAATAGAAAATAAAAGTAAATTGATGATAGTGCCATTCTGATACAGAAACAGAGAGAATTAGAGAGACAGAGAGACAGAAGGTGGGCTGGAAGAGAGGAGAAAAGAGCAGATAGAACAGAAAGTTCTCTTTGGGAGACTCTGGAACATTCAAAATGAGGTACTCATTAATCACCCATTTGGTACATATTTATTGGATGTCTGCTGTTCCAGGCACTGAGAATATAAAAGTGAAACAATAGAGGCTCTGCTGTTATGAAACTTTCATAAATCTGAATCTCAGGTAAAACCCAGGTGAAGAGAGAAACTGGAGCCATCATTCGCTTTATACTTCGCATTTTGGGAATAGAAAATTAATAGTGAGTGAAAGTAAATATTTCTAGAAAACATACCATGTGATTCAGTAAGCTGAACAAATAGCAAACTGAAAGACTATAATAGGACAAGATGGCATAATTAATTTGAAATTAATTTAACCTGATTGTTATTCAAAAGCAGGGAAATGAGTGTCAGCTCCTCTACTTACTCACTATATGATATCAAACCATTCATGGACCAGACCATTCTTGTTTACTCATGTACAAGTGTTGAAAGTGTTATTTTTCAGTCAAGTTTGACCCTTTGTGATCCCATGGACTGTAGCCTGCCAGGCTCCTCTGTCCATGGGATTCCCCAGGGAAGAACACTGGAGTGGGTTGCCACTTCCTACTCCAGGGTATCTTCCTGACCCAGGGATGGAACCCAGGTGTTCCGCATTGCAGGCAGATTCTTTACCACATGAGCCACCAGGAATGCCCTCGTTTATGAAACTGGGATAATATTACTACTCCACAGAGTTGATGTGTTGATTCAATTCGGTAGCATAAAAACACCTTGCTCAGGTCAGAAGAGGCTTGACACAGAATCTAAATCTGGAATGACAATTATAGGGTGCTTTTAGATGATGTATGGAAAAGCATATCACTGGCACATGCATGTAACTGCAGAGTTAAGAGCTCACAATATTGAACAAAGGAGGATTTTTAAAATGTAAAATTAGTCTGGTTTATGTTAATCTTAGAAGTAAACATTTCCACTAATTTATGAAATTATTGTGTGTTGAATGTGGCTCCATATTAAAAGCACTGAAATAAAGGCAACATTTCCCCCAATGCTCACACATATAATTACAACTAACCTTTTTTCAATATAGTGAACATTTGTTAGGTGTTGAACCACTAATTGTAGTTCCCAAAGGAAATCTTATAAACAGTGCAGTTGCTGGAAATAGAAGCATATCTATGGTCTCTACCAGCTTTACAAGGCAGGAGGCAGAAGTGTGGGAAAGGCTCCCAGGGACTAGAAGGAGTCAAAAGATGGTATCTAAAAAGTGAAAAATGGGGGATGGAGTAATCTGGAAGTGAGCCACTCTAGAATCCCTGTGCAATGTGCATGAACTGTGTGATATGCCCTTCCTCTAGCATGGTACATTCATCTAAGCTCAGTAAGTACATGTCCCTCTCTCACAACTATGTACTAGGAACAATGACCTTGTCTCAACCTATGAGAGGTCAGGGTGGTGTGGCTCCACTCACTCATAAATACAGAGTTTGGGTTATTTCTTGTATTTGATATTGATATCTCCAACATGATGTTCAATGGGCATCTCAACTTGACATTTGATATGGTATCGCTCACTTCCAAAAACTCTGGAAGTAACATTTCTTTTTCTTTCTCTGATCCTCAGCTTATCTGACATAACTTGGGTATTTAACAGACACCTATCCAAAGAGAAATCTTGATTCTCCTCTCCAAATTGCTTCTCTGACAATTTCCCATCTCTAAATGGCATCAGTATCTGCCTAGGTGCTGAAGGTCACAAGTTACAAGTCATCTTTGGATCATCTCTCTCTGTGCCTCCTCATGTCTATTTTTCCTCCAAGACATATTCTGAATCTATGAACACCTCTCTATCTCTACCACCACCTTTTTTGGTGCAAGTCAATATCATGTCTTGCCCAGATCACTGTTTTTCATATTACCTTCCTACAATTCATTGTCTACAGAGTAACTAGAATGACTGTTTTTAAATATTGACTGAAAGTTCACAGTGGCTTTCTGCTCTACTCTTTAGAGTGACCCTTAGACTCCAAACCACATCTCTTCCACTACTGCCTCTGGAGTGACCTAATTTTGAAGTTCTCTCCACAATTTTTTCACTCCCTGTAAGCCTCACTGGGTTTTTTCTGTTTTTAGAACAGGGCATGCTTGTTCCTATTGCAGGGCTTTTGCATGACCCATTTCCTCTGTGTGGAATACTTTCTCCTGATGTTCACATGGCTGGTTCCTTCTTGTCATTAAGTTCTCTAATTAAGGATCCATGGGAGTTTCCCTAACGATACAGTGTAAAGTGGCCTCTTTGGGTCATCACCCTGTTTTGTCTTCTTTATGGCAAAAACCATTATGGGTTTTTTAGTTATTTGCTTGCTCGTTCAATTTAACCTGTATAACTTCACCAGAATGTAAACTGCAGGTTTACCAGGTACCTTATCTGATTTTTCTCATATCTGTTCAGTTTCTAAAACAGTTACTGACACACAACTGGTAATAAATATTTACCAAATTAATAAGTAACCCCCCCATGTCTGATATGTCTGCAAATCCTTACGGTTTTCCTTCCAAAATATATCTCGAATCAAGCTATATCTTTTCATCTCAGCTGCTTCCTAAGAAACCACCACTGTCTCTCTCAAGGATGCCTGTAATGTCCTTTCAATTGGTCTCTTTCTTTCCTTTAGCAGGTAGGGCAATCTTTACAAATATAAATGAAATCATATTGCACATCTGTTTAAAAGTATCTAGTGACTTTCATTCTCCCTTGGAACAAAATCATAACACCTAAACTGATCCAGGCTCTGACTGCCCACTAGGACTCTCATATCACTATCTTGCCCATCCCAACGTCTGGCTTTTGTCTCTCCTTAACCTGACTAGTCAACAAAACTTTCTGAATGTCAGGTTCTTCAGCTGTAAAATCGGTGTTTCTGAAAAGGCGTACGAAGCTTCACAAAGCTTCACAAATATTTACTGGACACCTGCCGTATGTCAGAACCTTGCTGGGTCCTGGGAACGGAAGTGTGAACAGGCTCAGTTGCTGCTTTGGAGATCAACATGTAAGTAAACAGACCACATGATGGTGCATTAAAGCTGTAACAGAGGGAAACCTGGGTGACATGAGATCAAACAGAGCCCTGGAAGGGTTTGCCAAAGAGGAAGCAATCCTTGAAAGGTCCTTTACAGGTTGTAAAGTACACTAGAGACACAAAGTATGTAAGTTAGCATTACTGTTCAAATATAGAAGTAACTATAAGGTTTGTTTTCAGGAAAGTTTGCTCTTCCTTAACACATGATTTTTCCAGTGGTCATGTATGGATGTGAGAGTTGGACTATAAAGAAAGCTGAGCACCAAAGAATTGATGCTTTTTGAACTGTGGTGTTGGAGAAGACTCTTGAGAGTCCCTTGGACTGCAAGGAGATCCAACCAGTCCATCCTAAAGGAGATCAGTCCTGGGTGTTCACTGGAAGGACTGATGTTGAAGCTGAAACTCCAATACTTTGGCCACTTGATGCGAAGAGCTGACTCATTTGAAAAGACTCTGATGCTGGGAAAGATTGAGAGCAGGAGGAGAAGCGGATGACAGAGGATGAGATAGTTGGATGGTATCACTAACTCAATGGACATGCTGTTGCTGCTGCTAAGTCGCTTCAGTCATGTCCGACTCTGTGCAACCCCATAGATGGCAGCCCACCAGGCTCTGTCGGCCCTGGGATTCTCCAGGCAAGAACACTGGAGGGGGTTGCCATTTCCTTCTCCAATGCATGAAAGTGAAAAGTGAAAGTGAAGTCACTCAGTCGTGTCTGACTCTTCACAACCCCATGGACTGCAGCCTACCAGGCTCCTCCATCCATGGGATTTTCCAGGCAAGAGTACTGGAGTGAGTTGCCATTGTCTTCTCCCAACAGACATGAATTTGGGTAAACTCTGGGAGTTGGTGATGGACAGGGAGGCCTGGTGTGCTGTGATTCATGGGGTCGTGAAGAGTCACAAATGACTGAGCGACTGAACTGAACTGAACACATGATTAGGCAGAAAAAGCTGTCTGAGTAAACTGAATTTCTAGCTAACTTGCAAAGCCATTTTGTTCCAACTTGTGAATATTTCAAAATCTAATAATCCATTTCTTTCTTTCATAAGTATAATAGACTAAACATGATTGAATCTTTTTTCCATGGCTGCAAATAATAAAGTGCCCTAAGGTCATGTTTCTGCAAATCAACCACGGCTGTGACTCTGTAATGCAAATACTGAACATGTGGGAGATTAGACATGACATGGAACTAGCCGATGGCGTCCAGACCTTAGAAACTGCACTTGCAAAAACCTATGACATTAGATTATTTTTGTATTATTTAACTTTATTATTATTTTTAGATAAAATTCATTGTTTGGGGTTTGGGATCAGTTGGGCTAATTTTTTTATTATATTTATATTAAGCATGTGCCAAGGCTGCCATGCCAAAGGACTACAGACCAGCTGGCATGAAAACCAAGTCTGGAGTCTGAAGCCCAAGATCAAGTTGTTGGATGGTTTCTTCTGAGGCCTCTCTCCTTTATCTTCTCCCTGTGTCTTCACATGATCCACCCTATGTGTATCTCTGACTTAATTTCCTCTTCTAATAGGGACATAAGTCATATTGGAATATGGTCCATCTTAATGACTTAATCTAAACTTGATAACTATTTAAACTTAAATACTATTAATTACTTACAGTCAAATTTTGAGGTATTGGGGGGTTAGTACTTCTAATATGAATTTGGGGAGATATATTCAGGCCATAAACATTTGATGCAGGATGTAGGATGATAGGGACTGATGCACGGGGATAATCCAGAGAGAGGGTGTGGGGCGGGAGGGTGGAGGAGGGGGTCGGGATTGGGAGTTCATGTACACTCATGGCTAATTCATGTCAATGTGTAACAAAACGAATACAGTATTGTAAAGCAAAACAAACTAAAAAATAAAAATTAATTAAAAAAAAAACATGTATATGATATTTGTATATATATATGATATTTGTATAGATATACATGTTACACATGTATTATCTATATTATATATCTATGTTTTGAGTTCAGTATTAGTACTAAGGTACTAAGTACTAAAGTATTAGTATCATACTATTGTATGATACTAAAGTATTGATCAGACATGACTGAACTCTGAACTGATGATACTAAACCCAGAGGGTCTGTTGGTTGCATTTATAACTTGTTTAGAAAGAAATAATTCATCCTATTTATGCTATTTTAAGGACATTTCCAGTGACCTTTATCTCTGCCCTCCATCCTGCTCTTATCCAGAAACAGAGCCCATATCTTTGCCCAGTGCCCACCAACGTGGAGGAGATGGCCATAGTATCTTAACAAACTACAGTAAGTATATAAGGGCAAGTTCTGAGCCAACACTGGCAGTGATTCCATGTGACTCTGGGGAAATGTGGAGGCTCCCCCAAAGGACAAAAGGACTTCTTGAAGGTGGCTACATCATATTCTTCTATTTCTTTCATTAAACATGTAGAGCACTGTATAGGCATAGAATCTACATGTTCCATGATTGTTGTTGTTCATCACTTAGTTGTGTCTGACTCTTTGCAACCCCCATGGACTGCAGGACACCAGGCTTCCCTGTCCTTCACTATCTCCTGGAGTTTGCTCAGACTCACATCCATTGAGTCAATGATGCCATCCAGCCATCTCATCTTCTGTCATCTCCTTCTCCTCCTGCCCTCAATCTTTCCCAGCATCAGGGTCTTTTCCAATGCATCAGTTCTTTTTATTAAGTGCCAAAGTATTCAGCTTCAGCTTCCACATCAGTCATCCCAATGAATATTCAGGGTTGATATCCTTTAGCATTGACTAGTTTGATTTCCTTTCCTTCCAGAGAACTCTCAAAGTACCATGATAAGGTGAAACAAACATGAGTATGTGTTTTTAAAACTGTTTTATGACATTAGTTAGAAGCCTGAGTTTCTTTTTGTGTATAACAAGGATAATAACATCTAGCTCATTGGGTTTTACAAAACTTAAGTGTGATAATATATTTAAAACAGCAACTGCAGTACAGTGTCAGAGGTATTAGTATTCTTTCTCCTTCTCTCAATCCAGTCCAGTAAATTCAATCCACTGTGGACACAATTTTGTTAAAACTATTGCTGCAGTGCAGATAAATAATCAGGGATCGCTTAACTGGAGTCTTCTACAGCAAGGACAGATTTACTATAAGCAATGATGCTAAGTGAGCAATTCATTAACCTCAGAGACCTTCAGTTGGCACCACAATATTTTGCATAAAAAATTACACCATGGTAAAATCACTGGTGAAGATATTTATATACTAAAATTGCTTTAATGGTAACAAATAATAAACTGTCTTCATCTAACATTTGTGTGAAATTAGAATCCAGTTGAAGATTATAGGATTATAAACACACACACACACAGACATACACACATACATACCTTATACAAAAGAAAATATAAATTCATTTATTCATGAGGATAAAAACACACACACACACTAAATTGCTGTTGATAGTTTCAACCTTGGCAACGTTCTGTTCTTTTAATTCCAGTAACTCTATTGCTGCACTATTTTTGCA
The DNA here is from genome assembly GCA_006408695.1 of Aepyceros melampus. Lineage (NCBI taxonomy): Eukaryota > Metazoa > Chordata > Mammalia > Artiodactyla > Bovidae > Aepyceros > Aepyceros melampus. The sequence goes on from SJXQ01003748.1 coordinate 95,161, forward strand.
ATGCAACTGGTGTAATTCGAATGTACTCCAAGTACATTTTAATGCGGTTTCATGGCAGTTTTTTGGCCTGTCATTTTCTTTCTCTGATACTCAAATTTCATTTCATTAAGTACTAAGTTGCTTTACAATACATTACAAGGGAATCTCAGCCAGCATTTTAGAAGTGTGAGGGGAAACCTAAAAGTGGTGTGCTTTTTCTTATTTGAGTAAAGTATTTTTCTTTCAACATATAGTTTTTGTTCCCTTCCCTACTGCACATTCAGCACTCCACACCAAGATACATGACAATGCTGAGCGGAGAGAGTGCAGCATGTAGTAATTCTACTTTACCAGAGCTGCAGATGTGAATAAAACATGCATACCCTGGGGCACTGAGCTCAGCATTCCCATCCCTGATGGATGGAGGGAAGAGTGGAAGCCTGGTGGTACAGGTGGCTGCTCTGCCCTAAGCTTCTAGAAGACAATGGGGACACATGGCCTGGGAGAGCTGAGGAAGGCTGAAACGCAGTGAGCCTGTGGAGAACAAAGCTATGGTGATGTTTTTAAATTCTCCACTTTTCCTACAATGCAGCTGCACTCACTGATTTATCATAGGGAATCACATAGCCTCTGGCATGGTTTGGTTACTGAAAGAATATTCAGAAGAAAAGCCAGCTTCACAAAGGGACTGGGGCATCACACTTACACAGTAGGGTTTCAGAGGCAAAAATGAAGCTCCCTGTGACTTCCAATTCCTACTTCACATGCCTTCTAATACTTGAAATTTTGCCAAAGGAAATTTCCCTTTAGCTTAAGACTTTGTTAAAAAAACAAATATTTCTAAAAATGATTACTGATTCTTGGTTGCCCCTTGTTCTGGACATGGCACAGATGAAGCAGGGTAGAGAAAGGTGATCAAAGAGTATGTAGATTTGAGGTAGATGGAAGAAGAGTCCAATTTAAAGTATTGTACTTTGTGGGTTCTTAGGTAGATCAACTGTCTGCAATGCGGGAGACCTGGGTTCGATTCCTGGGTTGGGAAGATCCCCTGGGAGGAGGGCATGGCAACCCTCTCCAGTATTCTTGCCTGGAGAATCCCCGTGGACAGAGGAGACTGGCAGGCTTCAGTCCATGGGGTCACAAAGAGTCAGACACAACTAAGCGACTAAGCACAGCATAGCACAAGCAGACTGACAATGATTGAAATCCATAAAGTCTAAGCCTGACTTTATCTGGTTGAGTAGAATAAAGATGATATTGCATGAATCAATAATAAAACTTTCATAGACCAAGGATTATGATCAATTCAACATATGTTCATTGTCTCTGCATGTGAGTATACATATGTGTGGGTTTATGTGCAGCTGTGTGTGCACAGAATGTGTGTGTACCTAGTGTGTGTGCATGTGTGTGCACATGCTGGGGTGTTGTACTTGTGTGTGTAACATATAAGGGAGTTAAGGCAAAGGCAAGTAATAGATTTCAGAATGAAGTTGCAGCTGTTTTCCTTGCACAAGAAGGGAAGCAAAAGGGGTAGGTCATGGGGAGAGGAATATTTATCAAAAAAAGATAAAGGAACACTAAGCATTGTAAACAGTGCAAAGTTAGTAAATGCAGGGGAGGTGGCCTGACAGCCAGGGTGACCGATCACATCCCAGGAAGTCCTCATCTTCTGAAAAGGCCCAACCAGCTGGCAGGGTGAGGGAGGCAATCATACTTTTCAGAAGCTTCTCGGTATTTCTTCCTGAGCTGGTTAATTAAGGTGAAACTCGTGTGAATGGTAGGATGCACAGCCCTAAAACTTGTAGGAAACTCATGGTTTATGAGGAAGGGAACACTTTGGATACCTAATGCTGATTCATGGTGATGTATGGCAAAAAGCATCACAATATTGTAAAGTGATTATCTTCTAATTTTTTAAGAGTGGCATATTCTTGGCAGCAAAGTAAGTGCCACATTGGAGAAAAATAGAATATTTTAATAGCCTTTGTTTGGAACCATGTAAAACACAGAGGTAAATATTCATTTTGGTGGCAAGAAAAAAACACTGAAATATGTGTTTTTAAAAAAATGTGTAAAAACTGAAGCACCAAGTTCCAAATGATGGTCAAGTTAGACTTCCCCCCTTAAGGAGAGAAGGTCTGGGGTGGAGACTGAGGGTTCTTTAACAGAGCGGAAGGGCCCAAGCCATCTACAGGAATGCTGGCATCACAATGCTGAAATAGGAAGAACTTCATATGAACAAGTTCCTAGGGAGCGGCCCAGGGCCCGGGCACTACATGAAAGTTCAAGAAGTTTCAAGTTCTCAGCTCATGGCTTGTCCCCAAAGTTCATCGTTTCAGCACCTTCTTGTATCCACAACCACCACACATGATTTACAGAATAGAGTATTCTGCAAAGATTTAAACTCCTAGGAAGTGTAGCATAGGGCATTATAGTACTGCTTGCATGCAAGGTCAGGGCGGAGAGGCAGTGAGGATTATATTCTGAAACCATGGAGGCTTCCCTGGAGTCTCAGACACTAAAGAATCTGCCTGCAATGTGGGAGATCTGGGTTCTATCCCTGCGTCAGGGAAGATCCCCTGGGGAAGGGAATGGCAGCCCACTCCAGTATTCTTGCATGGAGAATTCCAGGACAGAGGAGCCTAGAGGGCTACAGTCCATGGGGTCGCAAAGAGTCAGACATGATTGAGTGACTAACACTGACTGACTGACTAAGCTAAAATACTTTAATCCTTTGCATCCTTGGCAATTCCTCATTTCTATTATCTCAGGGCTCCTCTGTAAAAAGCCCTGGCTGTCTTGAACAGAGGAGTAGAGATAATACAGGATGGATACAATATGAACGGAAATAGGAGAAATTGGCTTTTACAGCCATGAGTATTAGAAGTAAAAGAAAGATAGAAAACAGATGAAGAGACCAGACAGCAAGTATCCTACCCCCCTATACAACCAGGGTCCACTTTAAGGAGGAAGTAGTGATGTGTAGAAATGACCACATAAAAAAGAAAGTACTCCAGCACATCAGGGTTTCCCTGGCTGTAGTCCAAGGAAAGCGGCAGGTCTTTCTTACAAAAGGATGCTATTACAGCTTTAGGACACTGTAGAGGGGTAGGGCTATGTACAAGAGATTAAGCCTGCTCCAAATACCTCCTGGAGAGGACAGCACAGGCCTGCAATCAAGACAAAGGGGTTGTTGAGACTTGAGTGGTGAGAAAAAGCACATGGAATCCCTAAGTAGGAAAAGACTTTAAAAGTCAGACAGAATTAATCACATGTCAGTCATCTCTGTCCACAGATAAAGCTAAATCAGCAACTCTACTGAGGAGATCAGCAAAGATACAGAGTCTTTCCTCTCCTCTGTCATCAAGTAAGGCAAGAAAGTCTAACGGGGAAAGGAGATCTGAAAAAATTGAACGTTAACCCCAGACAGACAGACAGACAGAACGAGTCCTCTAAAAGTGACCATTTAGATCCAAAGCCTCAGAAGTATCATTAACTAGCAATTTAAATTTTTTTGATGATCTCCCAAACCTAGAAATCCTAGTAACTGGAAGCAGGCATATAAGGAAGGCATGATAGAGATCACAATATATTCTAACTTCTTTATCTACCTATAACATATATATGTTTGAGATATCTCTACATTGAGATGGAATGAGATCAGTGAATAAAACAGAAAGCTCGTAATTAGAATCTTACTGTAGGCTAGAACACTGGCCATATGAAGCCTGTGGCTGCTACAACCAGGAGGTCATCCAGAATAGGCATCTTCTCTCATAAACAACTGAGTTTACTTAACAATTTGGCAGAAGGCCCCTCAAAATATTAGAAAAGGAGATAAATGGCCTTTTCTTCTTTCTGATCTTATGATGACGCAGTATTTAAAAACTAAGCCCAAGTAAATATAAAATGTTTTTAACAGGACAGCATTTTAGAGATGTATGGGGTCAATCTATATGCTACCAACATGGCTCATCACTGATGACGTTAAGCTTGAACATAGAGCTGGGGTTATGTTTGCCAGAGTTTTCCACTGGCAGATGACTTTTTTCACCCTTTCCTTACTTTACCCTTTGGAACCAAGACAAAAACTTCGCCCTGCATTCAATGAGTAAGCAGTTGAGCTTCACTATCTTGAAGGAAGGAGTGTCTCCATAAATTATTTAGAATTCTTCTACATGGGAGACTTCTATCTTCTTCTTCATTTATTTATTCAATCACGTGCTTGCTTGCCTAGTTGCTCAGTCGTGTCTGATTCTTTGTGACTCTACGAACTGTAGACTGCCAGGCTCCTCTCTCCATGGGATTTTTCAGGCAGGAATATTGGAGTAGGATGCCATGCTCTCCTCCAGGGGATCTTCCCAACTCAAGGATCAAACTCATGATTCCAGTTTCTCCTGGATTGCAGGCAGACTCTTTACCCACTGAGTCATTGGGGAAGCCCATTCACTCATTTATGTCTATTCAATATTGATATGAACTCATGAATACTTATTTGATACTTTGAATCATAAGACAGTACTATTTCATTTATTTTGCTGGTCAAATTATTCTAACTTTGGTCATTAGAAGCTCTTTCAAATTGACTCATGAGTCCCTTTGACATGCCTCTTTTTTTAATTAATTTTTATTTTTTTAGTTTGTTTTGCTTTACAATACTGTATCATTTTGCTAAGCAATGTGGGAGACCTAAGTTCGATCCCTGGCTTGGGAAGTTCCCCTGGAAAAGGAAATGGCAACCCATTCCAGTATTCTTGCCTGGAAAATTCCATGGATGGAGGAGCCTGGTAGGCTACAATCCACGGGGTCACAAAGAGTCGGACACTACTGAGCAATTTCACTTTCACTTTAACTTCTGGTATACTTCAAGATACTCTAGGATTACTTTACATATTATCTGACCCAGATCTAGGGTTGATCATTTCTCCCAAGTACCCTGATTTCTTTCATTGAAGAACATTAGAAACCAAGATTTGGTCACTAGGTATGCAGCAGAATGTCATTCTGCTTAAGCCCTCTCAGTGTATGGAACAGGAAATATATGTATATATTCCAACCCATATATAGAAATGTACCTAAAATTATTTCTGTAAGTATACATCTGTCTTTATATTAAACTAAACATGAATTTATACTGATATTTCTGACTCTAATCTAGTACCACATTGTTCATTGTAACCTCACCCACCCACCCACCTTGCTTATTTCTGACTTTCCAATTCCACAGTTAGAAATCCACTGAAAACCATGCACCATTTATTTATTCATTGATCAACCCCAGTATGCATGTGAATCAGGCTTAGAATTACTAACCCATATCCCCATGAGAAATAATTTTACCAAATAAATAGTTGTTTCTCTCTAGCTCCCTTTTTCTTGGTTTTTCAGTTTCCAATCAAAACAGTTTCCCACATTTACTTAGATCAGCATCTTTTTTATTCATCTCCACCTTTCATGTCATTAAAAATCCTGCCAAAGCACAGCTTTTAATGGCTGGATAGTTTTCCATAAAATAACCATGCTAAAATGAACATTTCCTTACAATATTGCTTGGAGTTGCTTTAATCAATATTCTGAACTCTTCGTGTCTGTCCAAACACATAGATAGCTTAGATAAGAAAATCATCTACATAGAATGACAGAGTTTTAGAATCTCAAGAACTTTGGATGTCATCTAGTTTATTCCTGCAATCAGTGCTGAGTTATTCTCTCTCTCTCACATATTTTCTGCAGGAATATTAAGTTCACTATTTTCCAAGGAGAAGGTCCTTTGACTAGCTGTAATATTTAATATCTTCACACTTCTAGCATCCGCTAGTAAAATGCTGCATTTTTATTGTAGTTGTTAGTGCCAGCTTTTAGGACATCAACTGTAATCTTTATTTTCAACCTTGCAAATATGTTTTAAAGAAATGAAGTCCTTGAAATTCCTGAAGATAAAATAAGAAAAACAGCACTTGCTTTTTCATATAAACACTTCAGTGAAGATTCTGTTAATACATCATGCTTTATTGGCATGTTAAACTACATATTGTACATCTTCTTCTTGCCTAATTCCTATAATTGAGAAAAAATGATATACAATTACACTAATTTAAACTACACAGAATGTTCTGATTATTACTATTGGCTTATATGACCTGTTACCTTAACATATCCAATCATCAGCAAGTTGTTTTAATCTAAATTATATTGATTAAAAAATAATATAGAGAAGCAATATGATATAGGAAACAAAAGTATATTAAACAAGGAACCAATAGTCCTGAGTGTTCACTGGCATAGAGATAATAATTTTGTTACCTTGACAGGTCACTGAACTGATTTTTGTTTTGATTTCTTTGTCAATAATATGAGGGTATTAGAACAAAAGTAGATAAACTCAAAGGATTCTTGGACTTGTCTCTTTTTTTATCAACCCAAATTCATTTGCAAGAAGAAAGAAAAGGTTACAACAACTTATTTGTGAAAATGTGACTAATAATTATTAACTGTGCTAAATGTCTTAAAATCTTGGATTAAGTGAGGCTCACCAGTGTGATTTTGTGCAAGTTCTGAAATCAGCCAGCCTGCACTTGAACCCTAGCTGCACAGCTTCTGTAAGACAGAGGTTTTCTTTAAAGTGCAGAAATGATGAGTATTACCTTTCAGAGTGGTGGTGTGGATTAAATGAAACAATGACAGTGAATGGCCAATGCTGGCCACGTAGGAAACACTCAGTAAATGATACTAATTTTGGAATAGATTTCTAAGGATATTTCAATAGTGAGGTAATAACAGAAAAGTTAATATGGTTGAAAGTCATATAAAAAGGACTTGAAAAAGTGAAAGTGAAAGTCACTCCGTTGTGTCTGACTCTCTGTGACCCTATGGCTGGAGCTAATTTTCCTATGGAGGTTTGGGCTCCTGTATGGTTCATATATGGGCTTCCCTGGTGACTCAGTGGTAAAGAATCTGCCTGCAATACAGGAGACCCATGTTCAATCCTTGGGTCAGGAAGATCTCCTGGAGGAGGAAATGACAACCCTATTCTAGTATTCCTGCCTGGGAAATCCCAAGGATAAGAGAGCCTGGCAGGCTACAGTCCATGGAGTCACAAGAGCTGGACATGGCTTAGCAACAAGATCATCACTGTCAAGGCTCATATATAATACTCTGGGTAGGGTATTAGCTACTTAGAGGTCAAGACCAGTCCTGGATTAATCACCACAGTCTGGCAATAACTCAGACTCATAACTGGAAAAGTAATTATTACCCTGTGCCAGACTCATTCAGAAGACTCCAGTGAGAAATATGGTGGCCTGAACCACAAAGAATCAGGCAAAATAGCAAATGGAAAAGGTAAAAGGTCCCTGAATTGTACAAATGTCTGACAATTGCACACACTAGCAAAGTAATGCTCCAAATTCTCCAAGCCAGGCTTCAACAGTATGTGAACCGTGAACTTCCTGATGTTCAAGCTGGATTTAGAAAAGGCAGAAGAACCAGAGACCAAATTGCCAACATCTGTTGGATCATTGAAAAAGCAAGAGAGTTCCAGATAAACATCTACTTCTGCTTTATTGACTATGCCAGAGACTTTGTGTGGATCACAACAAACTGTGGAAAATTCTTCAATAGACGGGAATACCAGACCACCTGACCTGCCTCTTGAGAAATCTGTATGTAGATCAAGAAGCAACAGTTAGAACTGGACATGGAACAACAGACTGGTTCCATTCTGCTTTATTGACTATGCCAGAGACTTTGTGTGGATCACAACAAACTGTGGAAAATTCTTCAATAGACGGGAATACCAGACCACCTGACCTGCCTCTTGAGAAATCTGTATGTAGATCAAGAAGCAACAGTTAGAACTGGACATGGAACAACAGACTGGTTCCAAATAGGGAAAGGAGTACATCAAGGCTGTGTATTCTCACCCTACTTATTTAACTTATATGCACAGTACATCATCAGAAATGCTGGACTGGATGAAGCACAAGCTGGAATCAAGATTGCTGGGAGAAATATCAATAACCTCAGATATACAAATGATACCAAACTTATAGCAGAAAGCAAAGAAGAACTAAAGAGCCTCTTGATGAAAGTGAAAGAGGAGAGTGAAAAGGCTGGCCTAAAACTCAACATTCAGAAAACTAAGATCATGGCATCTGGTCCCATCAATTCATGGCAAATAGATAGGAAACAATGGAAACTGTGAGAGACTTTAATTTGAGGGCTCCAAAATCACTGCAGATGGTGACTGCAGCCATGAAAGTAAAAGATGCTTGCTCCTTGGAAGAAAAGTTATGACCAACCTAGCTGCTGCTGCTGCTAAGTCCTTCAGTCGTGTCCTACTCTGTGTGACCCCATAGATGGCAGCCCGCCAGGCTCCCCTGTCCCTGGGATTCTCCAGGCAAGAACACTGGAGTGGGTTGCCATTTCCTTCTCCAATGCATGAAAGTGAAAAGTGAGAGTGAAGTCACTCAGTTGTGTCCGACTCTTCGTGACCTCATGGACTGCAGCCTACCAGGCTCCTCCATCCATGGGATTTTCCAGGCAAGAGTACTGGAGTGGGGTGCCATTGCCTTCTCCAGACCAACCTAGACAGCATATTAAAAAGCAGAGGCATTATTTTGTCAACAAAGGTCCATCTAGTCAAAGCTGTGGTTTTTCCAGTAGTCATGTATGGATGTGAAAGTTAGACTATAAAGAAAGCTGAGCGCCAAAGAATTGATGCTTTTGAACTGATGGTGTTGGAGAAGACTCTTAAGAGTCCATTGGACAGTGAGGAGATCCAACCAGTCCACCCTAAAGGAAATCAGTCCTGAATATTCACTGGAAAGACTGATGCTGAAGCTGAAACTCCAATACTTTGGCCACCTCGTGCTAAGAACTGACTCACTGGAAAAGGTCCTGATGCTGGGAAAGATTGAAGGAGGGAGGAGAAGGGGATGACAGAGGATGAGATGGTTGGATGACATCACCAACTCAGTGGACATGAGCTTGAGTAAACTCTGGGAGTTGGTGATGGACTGGGAGGCCTGGAATGCTGCAGTCCATGGGATCTCAAAGAGTCAGACATGACTGAGCAACTGAACTGAACTAAGAGGAGTTGGTAGAGGATCACAGACCTGTATGTAAGATACCAGACTGTGTTTATGACATCTTCACATTCTTAAAATACTTCCTGTTTTAATGTTTTATACTGGTCTTCTGGAACATTTTGGACTCATTAGCCATGACAAAGAGAAATGAAAAATGTGTTTCTTATCACGTTTGGCCAAAGTTTTGGTGATGGTGGCAGGAATATAAATGATAGAACCCCAAGGGAAGGGCAACACCTCAAGGGACAAAATTAGG